>VYZQ01049535.1:33298-51113 GCA_013400655.1 Mystacornis crossleyi | reverse complement strand
AACTGCAGTAATATAGTGTGACATTTAATATGCACACCTGCATATCTTGTTTCTTCTATCCTCTAAAATTTTAACTGACAGCTCAAAGAGTTTTTCTTTGCTCCCCATTGGCTCAGTAATGGAAGAGCATTTCTGTATTTTGTAGATATGCTTTATTAGAACATCACATGGCATGAAATTTAAACTCTCTGCATGTACAACCATTTTTGAAAGAACGTTTGCTGCTCCTCCAGAGCTAACCCAAATCCTCTAAATAATTATTTTTGTATCACTTAGGCCATCTTAATTAGGAAAAAAGGACATATTAATTTATAAAAATAAGGTGGGTGTTTATTAAAAGTGCTCTTGAGAATGTTTGTGATCTCTTTAGACATGAACAGATAGGTGAATTGAAAAACTAGTGGTTTTTATGGTTCTTGAATATAGTTCTTATCAAGGTGTACGCTTCATGTGTTGTTGGGCAGTATTGAGGGGAAGGAAAACTAAAAATCTCCTCTATTGGTCTATAATTTTTATAGTACATGGTAATTGTTACCTTGAAAATACATTATGCATATTTACATAAGCTGTAAGGCTTCCAAATGAATTTTTTTCTATGTTAGCTTTGGTCCTCAAGGCGTGCAAAATCTTCTGATCTCCATTCCTTGCATGAGAAGTAATTGTCAAAAAGAAGTGGTTTTTTTGAATACTTCAACAAAACAGAAATGGGAATTTGTACGTGCTTTCAATTTGATAGGAAGGAAAACAATAATTTTTTTTTCTTTGGTGTGGGAAAAGTATTCCTGATAGCCTAATATTTAATACAGTTGGGAGGAAAACAGTAGGCTTTGTACACCGCTTAATTTCTCTAGATATTGAAATGTCTTCACCTGGAGAAGCAGCCTATTTTGTGTCTAGCATTTTTCATTAGAGGTACTAATTAGCAACAGCTAAATGATGCTGTTATGCATTAATACTCAGTAGTGCATCCAGGATGCATGGATCCACACTGAAACTGGGGACACCTGCTCTCAGAGCTTTGGGCAAGATACCAGATGCAGAAATGGAATTGAAACAGCACATATAGAGTATTTAATATTGTTTTAAATAGATTGTTTAGTGGATTTTTTCAAAATAAGCATCCTTTGTGTGGTTGCCTGCATTGCATGGAATTGGACTTGATCATTCAGACTGTGCCAGGTAGAAGCTCCAATGAAAGGGTGAGGGGACTATTGTCCTTACCCAAATTTGGTGTCAGTAAAATACAGAATATTTTGTTACACTCCTATTTAACACAGATCAGTTTTCAAGCCAGGTCATTGCCCTGATTGACTCCTTACTACACTTGTTTATCTCAAAAAGATAAACAAGAAAGGCAAAAAGACCTTTCCTTCAGCCTTGAAGCGCCTTCATTTCTTATCTTTCATTGATCTGTGGTAGCTTGAACATCACATTGCAACTCTCACCTTCTTTTATAGTAGCAGAAGGGTTTCAAGTCCACCTTAAAATACATCAGGAACTGAACTCACATGTATATTTAAGAAAAATAAATTCAATAGAGGTTCTTCTTTCAAGTAACCCCCTCTCTGTTGACCGTGGCTGGACACATGGGTCAAACGCACACATAACAAAACTCTCCTTTCTTCTGTCCTCATTTTAGTCCAGCTCCTACATTTGGCAGATACTGATTTTATTTTCCTAAATGTGCCTAAAATAATCAGTTATAAACTCAGACCAAAGTTATTATTTATGAGGTTACAGTACAGCTGCTAATTGTTTCATGCTAATTCCAACCTCAGAAAACCAACTGAATGGACTGTTTATTTGTGGGATGTTTTTATTCTGTTGTTTTCTTGTTTGTTGGCTGCTTTGCACTGAAACATGTTTTCATCTGCGTCCTTACCCAAGGCAGAAAAATCTTGATCTGAGCTTGTCTAATTTCTCATGTTTTTAGTGTGTGGGTATAGAAAGCTTGCAGGGTTGTGTTTTTTAGATGATTTCTCTTTTCGTGTACTGTCTGCCAAGCCAGAGGTTTAGAGGGAAGGTAGGAAATTATATTAGAACAAGTCTTTAAAAAACCATCACAACAGGTATATAAATTTTATTGGAGGCTTTTCCATTGACACAGCCCAATGCCTACTAAGATAAATATTTATGTAAGAGGGTGGTTTTTACTTGTATATCTTATTTCACTTATATTAGTTTTTCTAACTATGGAAACAATTTCATATTCCTTGTACAGCAGTCAATGCAAAAATTCTGCAATAGCTTGAGTTGTAAGTGAAAAAATTTTAGGGGTCTTCCAGTTGAAGAAGTTTGGAACAAGTACATTAAATTTGATGGCAGGCAGTCTTTAACGAGGAATATAGACAGTTGTATTGGATGGGAAAAGTAAAGCAAGAGTAAGAATTAACTTTTACTCTTGACATTTTTTCAGTAAATAACTATCTTACAACAGTGCACATAATTCCCATGCCCCTGTTTGTATTCTTAAATTTTGATAGATCTCCGCATTTTACGACTATTCAAACTGCACGCTGATGGCAGTAAAAATGAATGNAAGAGGGTGGTTTTTACTTGTATATCTTATTTCACTTATATTAGTTTTTCTAACTATGGAAACAATTTCATATTCCTTGTACAGCAGTCAATGCAAAAATTCTGCAATAGCTTGAGTTGTAAGTGAAAAAATTTTAGGGGTCTTCCAGTTGAAGAAGTTTGGAACAAGTACATCAAATTTGATGGCAGGCAGTCTTTAACGAGGAATATAGACAGTTGTATTGGATGGGAAAAGTAAAGCAAGAGTAAGAATTAACTTTTACTCTTGACATTTTTCAGTAAATAACTATCTTACAACAGTGCACATAATTTCCATGCCCCTGTTTGTATTCTTAAATTTTGATAGATCTCTGCATTTTACGACTATTCAAACTGCACGCTGATGGCAGTAAAAATGAATGACATTTAATTTAGTACCACTGAGTTTTCATTTTCACAGAGTATCTTAAGTAAAGTGCACAAATGTGATGTAGTCTGGAAGATCCTAGGAACAGTTTTCTGTACCCTTTTCCCCCTTTCCAATCTTTGGGAACCAATCTTTGAGATTATAGATGCTATTCTGAGATTTTTGCATAATGTAGATAGCTGAGCATGTGTTTGTGTGCACTCTACCATGTGTGTTCCTGGGAACTTTTGTGAAAGAGAAATTGGTACCTTCCCAGTTCATGATAACAAAGTATGGAATTAAGGAACACATACGTTTGATTGTGGCAGAAAACCAAACACAAAAGAACAGCACTGAAAACAAGACAGCAGGGTTAATAAGGAGAAAGGCCTGTTTGGTTGCTTACCTTTTCCTTCTTAATATAGTTACCTGATTTGTGACTTTGCATCAAAATCTGCCTTACTTTCATGTAGAATATCAATTTTTAATTAGTGCTACCTTCAGTACCTTTTCACAGACACAGTGAAATCTGCAATTCCTTGCAATTTTATGATCCATTTAAAATCCATAGTGATACAGCTGTTTACCTATGTAATATATGTACTGGTATGTAACTTCATGCATCATAGAATGCTCTTTTTTGGCAGGCCCATGTTTAGCTGATGCTTGGTTTAATTTTTTAATGATAAACAGTAGCTTTTAAAATTCAGATTTTTGTGTGTAAGTACTGAGTGACTGAATTGTTTTGATTGGTATCAGACAGGTTTAAGGCTGGTTTTACATGTTTAAGTTGGCTTCATACATGTTATAGAGCTTTCATTATGAAAACTTTAATACTGAGAATACCAAGTATCAGTACACAGAATACCAAGAGATTTTCCTGCAGTCATGTCTAAAGCATTTTCTCTTTTATATTTACTATGGGAAAAGCGTTGAACTGGATGCCATGACTCCAAATTGATTCCCATCTCAATGGTAAAATCAGTAAACGTTTGATCTGAAAGGAGGAAATATTGATGATTTGTGAATATAAATTCTAACTAGTCTTTGTACAGTGGCCTCCACTTTGCATCTGAGGTCACGGCACCTTTTGTAAAGGATAGGTGGATCTTCTCTAGGCTATTAAAAAAGGAAATGTAGAATAAAGATGCCACCTTGTGGGTGAACTAAATGATGCAGTAGATGATTCCAAATGTTTAACAAACAGATTGAATGCATTTGTGACTGGCTGTTGGAAATTGAGTTTATGTTTCCTTAAACATTTAGAGTTACTTTTGGAGTTAAAGTTTGTGAATTTTTTATGAAGTATCTAAGTAACTGCAGTTGGACCATTCTGGTGTAAGTGTAAATGACTGCTAAAACTCATGCTTGTAATCACCACATAATTTTGGCATCAAATTCAACGCATTGTTCCTAATGTATTAAAGCACAGTTTTAATGCTGTCATCTTAACCTGACTGGGTAACAAAAAAACAAACAACAAAAAGAGAAGATTTTGTAGATATTCCCAGTATGAAAACAGAATGGTGATGCATTCAGGTTCCTGTGCTGGAACTCTCACTACATACCAAGATTAACACATTACATGTTTTAATTTATGATTCTTACCTGCGTATCATGGATTTCTTACAGCAGTCAATGAAACACCAGGGGCCTATAGCCTTGGTGCTATGGTTTTGAATCACCTTTGCCTTGAGCAGGTTTATATAGAGTGCTCTGGATTTTTAGGACATTATTTCAGTGCTTTCTGACTCATTCAGCAGGCCTCTTGCAGCTGCTCTATATGGGGAACACAATAGAGAGAAATGGCACTAATACCTTTATTCTTGTATAGATTTTGGGATATTCATTAATTTTGGATTTTGCTATGGAAAAATCCATGTTTGCTGTGCACCCCTGGTTTCTTGCATAAGAATCTTATAAACTCTTCAGGATCACTTAAGCTTGTTTGTGGCATCGTGAGTCTTTGCTGTGATACTGGTGTGAGGAACATTTCTCAGTGTTAGGAGTGTTTTAAAAGTGTTCATATGTCTACATGTGACCCCAGAAGTGGCAAGAGAGAAGGTAGTGTGAGTTTTACCAGGACTGGTGTCAGGTTGTTATGGAAGCCAGCCCCATATTTCCTGGGAGAAGGCTGCAATGTTTTGAAATTATTTTTCATCTTACGGTCTACAAATCAGGTCTTATTACTAGCACTCTTTCAAAGGGTACTAGTTTGGTTTTTTTTCCCTTTATCTTAGAGATTTTATGCCTAAGACTGCACTCCATGTAAAAAATATCATGTGTACATGAGTATCTATTGGTAACCAGGTTGCTGAGCTTGGTGAGCCTCTAAAGGAAGGGTTAAAAATTCAAAGCTCAGTTGAGCAGGAGAAGCCACAGATGTTGTTTAATGCTGCTTTCTTCACCACGACTCCAGCTAAAACAAATGTAGTACTTGGTCTTTCTGCTTATTTAAGGTACTATGAGCAACATCATGGTCCTTTAGCTTTCGATTTATTTCTTCCTGGTTTTTCTGCAGGTTTCAGGAGGATTGTTAATCTATGTAAATACCTCATTAGAATTCTTTTTTTCCATGACTAAATTTGGTTCAGATTAGGCAAAGGCAACTCCTGTCCTCTCCGTTTTTTATGGACAACTGGAGTAATGCAGGGGGGGCCTCTGCTGTGCAGCTGAGCAAGTCATGGCTGGCAATTAATTTCTCCATATCTGACATCTCAGATTATTTTATAAAGGCATGGTTTTACTTCTAGCCAAGAGATAGAGTGAGACCTTTTATTTGGTAGCTGGAATGGTAGAGGAATTCCTGAAACCCGGTCACAGCTCTGAAATCTGCTGCTTGCTCACATGCTGTCCCCATGAGCTGCTGAGAAGCGTGTGGGAGATTGCAGTAGCACAGGGTCTTCCCTGTAAGCCCTGCTGTCTCTGGGCTCTCCTGGGGGCTGAACAGTAGTGTGGTGGCTTTTCTTGGCTGACGTTGACCATAAGAGTTCAGATATTAAAAAAAAATACACTGCAACATACTGAAAAATATTCCTAGCCTGAAGACGTTTTAGGCTACTCCCTGTTATGCTCTGAGTTATCTGCCTTGGGCACCCTTAGGAAATAATCACTGACACTAGAATTGCCCAAGAAGTCCAGCAATAACTGCCAGATGCAGATTATATTTTGTGTGTGGTTGTGCACACCTTTTAAGCATGCCAAGTTTTAATAACCCCATGCCCTATTATTACTGCGGTGTTTATGTGTATTTAAACACTAGTGCAAGAAATTAACATAATATTTACTGGTTCAAAATCTATTACTGCAGCTATCCATGCCTAACATCCTGTAAGAGTGCTCTTGATTTGAGTGATTTTTCTCTTCGATGGAAGCTGAGTATTCTGAACTTAATGCTTTGTGCCCTGCTCAGAAATTACAGGGTATACAAAATATACCCTGAAATTCATTCAAACTTTTAAAACTTATTATGTCTAGCAGAGACAGATTTAAAACTACTGAGGTTTCTGGTTGAAGTACTCCAAGCAGAAATCCATACTCCATTAGGTTCTGAAACATGATGTGACCTTAATTTTCCAGGTATTTTGCCCTTCAAATTGAAGATAGTATTTTAATACTATTTAAGTCTCCTGAAAAGCCTTGTAATACGATAGGCTTAAGTTGTGAAACATTTGAACAAAATGGAAGATAAAAAAATAATTTAGGATTTCATATTTTTTCAACTGTATAGCAGCATAAAGATAGGCATCAAATAATACATTGAAATAGGTGATAAAAATTGCATATTTTCAGTGCATTTTCCAGTGAAATTATGTGTACGTGCAGTCAACCATATTTCTTGTATGAAGGTCTTTCTTTGCATTTGACTTTTTTTTTAGGCAAAGGCATTTCCAGTGATTTGAACCTAGGGATTTGTCTCTTACGTTGTGGTTTACTTCAAATAAAATTCTACCTGCAGAGCAGATGTAGGATCATATCTCAGGAGATGAAAGAGAATTTCAGAGCTAAACTTACTTTATGGGAGAAAAAAGGAAGAGTTATTATTAAAAAATCTTGTAGAAAAAGTTAGGGGAGAAATTTGTTATTTATTTTCTTATATTCTTTCAACAATGTTAAATACAAGGAAATGAAAATGATCAGCAGCTAATGGTATGCTCAGCTCCATGAGGTGTTACAACTGTGCCTAATAAAATACACCAATGGCTTCTGATGTTTTATCCCCTCTAACATAATCCTTGAGCACTCACACAGTTATGCAGTATGACAGAGGCAAAATACATCAACGCCAAAAATCTGGAAAACAGGAACAGTACATAATTGAACTATAAGGGCTCTTATTTTGGATGTGAAATTATATATATTCATGTGTATATTTATATATTTTATAAGTGTCTGTCTTGGTGGTTACCCTAGGTTTTGGTGGCTTGTTTTTGTTTGTTTGTTTTTTTTTTCTTTTTTTTGTTTTTGTTTTTTTTGGTGTAAAAGTCATGTTTTATTCATGTGCACCAAGAAATTGTTAATTGAAGGGTTTTCTGTAACTGCCTTCAACACTGGTTGTTATTATATACTGTAACAACTTAGTGTGGGTTGCCTTAGCTAAAGATTTTCATTATTTTGCTGATAAGCCCAAAATGTTATTGAATGCAACATCCTTTTTACAGGCCTGTGTGCTGATAGCTGCTGTCGTGGTTTGACACTGGCCCGATGCCAGGCACCCATGAGAGCCACTCACTCACCCTCCCCTGCCACAGCCGGGCAGAGGAGGAAAAAGGAAAGAAACAATTAATGGAGGCTTCATGAGTGAGATAAGGACTGGGAGAAACACTTCAAGGGCAAAACAGGCTTAACTTAAAGTTACAAAGTGAATTTATTTCTAACAGAATCAGAGGAGGATAATGAGAAGTAAAATAAACCCTTAAAAACTCCTTTGGCCCCCAGCCCCTCCCTTCTTCCCAGCGGCAGCGTGGGGAGACAGGGCATGGAGGTTTGGTCAGTTCATCACCGAGATTTTCTTCTGCTGCTCCGGGAGAGCAGTCTTCCCCTGTGAGACTGTGGGGTCCCTCCCACAGGAGACAGTTCTCCACGAACCTGTCCGACATGGGTCCACTCTCCCGAGCAGCAGTCCTCCTGCACCTGCTGCAGCGTGAGCCCCTCCCACGGGCACACAGTCCTCCCAAAGCTGCTGCGCCGTGGGTCACTCTTCCAGGGGGTGCAGACCTGCAAGGACAGGCTGCTCCAGCCTGGAAGCGAAGGCCCCTGTCTCCACTGGGTGTTCCACTGGAACACAGCCTCCTCCAGGCCTCCACCTGCTCCAGCAGGAGCAACTCCCCCATGGGCTGCAGGTGGATCTCTGCATCCCCCAGACCCATGGGCTGCAGGGGACAACCTGTTTCACCGTGGTCTTCACCACGGCCTGCAGAGGCATTTCGGCTCCAGGACTGGAGCATCTCCTCCCTCTCCTTCTCCACTGACCTTGGTGTCGTCATGTTGTTTTCCCTCACATGTTCTCACCTCCTCCCCTTCTCTGACTAGATTCCAAAATCTTGTGACTTTATTTTGATTTTCTTTTTAAATATGTCACCACAGAGGTGTTACCAACCTCTCTCATTGGCCAAGTTCTGGCCAGCAGCATGTCCATCTCCAGAGCCATCAGCCACTGGCTCTGCTGGACATGGTGGAAGCTCCCAGCAGCTTCTCACAGGAGCCATCTTTGTGACCCCCCTGGTACCCAAAACCAGGCCGTGCCAAACCAATACACCTGCCTAACAGATTATATGAATGCCATGATGTCAAAGGGAATGGCCTGGGATGTGGGTGTCAACACTGAGACGTTTTCAGTCACAGCTTCAGGTTCGGCATTTGAGTTACTGAGCACAGGAAGGAATGTAAAACACAACCCAGCAGGCAACCATTAATTGCATTTTGCTTGTCTGAACTGTTGTTTGTGTGTTCTAGGCTGCCAAACACTGAGCTTTTCCCACGTGTTTCATTAGCTGTTTCCCAGTCCTGGAGCTTGGCTGCATATTTGGGATCCTTTTCCAAGAGCTGCAAATGCAGTGGTCAGTGGTGGCTACTGAATTGGGTCTTAGTGGCTGGTCCAGTTTTGGTGAAGTCAGAATAAATTCGTTTTGCTGACAAGACTGTCAGTTCTGGTTTTTAAGCATCGCAGGCTGCCTTGGCACTTGGTGAGTGTGAACATTCACCCTGTATTTCTGCCAAGCTAGGAGTAGGACAACTGTGAGTGCAGAAAGGCAGCCAGGAATCTTGAATCAGAGCTGTGAAAAATGATGTCCCCTTTTGTCTGTGCTTGTGGGTTTTATTTTGCCAAAAACTACAAACTTGACCTCTGATTTGCTAAATTTTACTAGCTAGCAACTAAAAGTAATCTAAAAAAGGCTGTTTCAAATTATTCAAGATTGTATATTTCTGGATTTTTTTGTTTCATCTAGAAAGCTGTGAAATTTTGTGTCTACTTTACTAAGAGGAATTAACCCAGCACTCTGAAATGCACAGAGTGAAGGGAGGAAGTTAGGAAAGGATTGTGGAAAGAAAAATGCCATCAGAATATGAAAAGGTTAAAAACTTATGAAAATTTCCAGTGTTGGTGAGGTTAACGAAAGATCTTTGTCAGATTTCTAAAAGTACTCAGTATATACCATAACACATCCACTTACTACTTAAAATTGTCGTGAGCCATAATTTTTGTAATCCCGTTAGTCTTTATTGAGAGAACAAGCTTCAGTCTGATGCTGGAAGGATGAATCTGTTTTTATATCTTACTATCACTAAGAACTACATAAACTTGTGGCCACCGTTTCTGCCATTTTCAGAATCCCTTCACAGAGTTATGTCAATTGTATTTGTAATCTTGTAATCTCTGTGGTTCTGCATAGCAAACACTCTCTGGCATTCTTAAAAGAAATCCAACTTTCCTGTTCTTCACATTCCAGTCACAGATAAAAATGTTTTATCTCATAAAATACTGAGCAAGAATGTTTCTATCTATCATTGTACAAGAGAAGAACAAAACTAAGTTTTATCTTTGAAGAAACAACATGATCTTGTCCTTTTAATTGAAAGAAGAGATCCTTTGCCTGTGAAAATTAAATCCTCCACAGTTTGTAGTTGCTTTTCAAACTCCTCAGCCTGACAGTGAAATCATGTAATCTGATAATAGCATGCCTGAGGCTTATTGCGATTTTTTGGGCAGCAGTATCAGCAGACGCTGTGCTCTGTTGATTTCAGTCACTTAGGGTTTGATTCTGATCCCACTGACCCAAGTGTAAATGTAGTGTGACTACACTGACTTCACTGGAATTACCATAAACATCTCGGGGTAACTGAATTCCGCATTTATTTAATTGCACTTACAGTTCTGCTGTGGGCTTTTCAGAAGTCACTTAAAGAAAGGAAGGTACGGACGACTTTTCCCATCTCTTTGTGACAGCTTCCTTAATTCAAAGAGTGTTTGTTGCTGACCAGATGTTAAAATTGCCGTGTATCTGTCCATGTGTTTGTACTGACGACTCAAGGTCGCTGTGCTAAATGCATACACTGGTTGACTTTCCCTTGTCTTACAGGCAGTTTGAGTTGCTTTAAGATTCCTGCGCCTTGTCACTAGAATTTCTCTTTATTTGTGAACCTTCATGCTGACTTTACAGTCAGTTTGAAGCTGATATGAATATATTTGAGCGTCTGTGGTTGGATGGAGTAATTTGACATGTTCCTGAAGTGGTAAGTGGTTGGTGTTGGTAAGTGGCCATAAATAAAAACTAGCGAAATGTAGGATCTAATCCCGCAGTCATTTTTCCCCCTCTGATGCTGTCAATGGGAGATCTGTCTTTATAATAGGGACTAAGGTGTCAGGATTGTACAGAACAGAAATTGTAGCTTGTTCACAGCAGATTTTATAGCACAGATGTCTTCAGTGCCACAGACGTGAATGTTTCTTATTTAGTAAAGACTTTTTCTTAACTCTGGAGGCTTTTCAGATTGGCAAGCCAAACTCTCCACAGCAGACCCTTTAGTTTTTGTTATAATATAATATGACTAGTTAATTTGATGCTGAGTCTCATGTGCTTTTGTCCTCCTTTATTTTTCTGACCAAAGAAAATTAATGGGAATGCTGTGCCTCTTTGTTTCTTGTGGTTCCCAAAATCTCCCATTTCAGCATTTTAAAACTCCGAGTAAAAGATGCTAATTGATGAAGGTGTTAGAGATATCTGTGTTAATAACTACTGACTGCTACTCATAACTGGTGATTAAGTCATAACTATGTGCCTTCTGGAAATTCCCTCTTTCATTTCCAGGAATTTATCTCTGGTGTTCAGTAATTCTCCATGTCTGCTTGCTGGGAATTTGACCTCCCATGTTTTGTGAATTTTCTTTGTGCTTTCTGAGAAATCTCCCCTCTAGGCAGGTATGTTTGCTCTGTACTTTGTAGGAGTTTACCTTGTGTGTTCTAGAAGATTTTCCTTGTGCGTTCAAGAAATTCCTCCTTGCCTTCTAGAAATTTTCTCTGTGCTGCCCAGATATTTTCACCTGTAAGTTCAAGTAATTTTCCCTCTTCTTTCTAAGATGTTCTATATGTATTTTGTAGAAATTTTCCACAGGTTTTTGAGGAATAACCCCTTTTCTTTCTAAGAATTTCTCACAGGCTTCCTTGGATTTCACCTTTCATTTTCTGGGAATTACATTCTTTTCATTTAAACTGAGGGTAAAAACATACTACTTACAAATCATTATGTATTAATTTATTAACTAGTAGGATCAACTATTTATATGGCTTCTATCTCAGGCCTTTTGTGTTGAGCCTTTACTTTTTGCAAGAGCATAAGATTGGTTCTAGCCTTGCTTTCTAAAGGATAGTGCACTGTCAGATTTTGGGAGAACCTACATAACATGAAAAGATATTTGCTGCTTTATTAGAGCAGTTTGTAGTAAGCTCTGTGTAGGCAAAGACTGTCATGTTGTTTTCGTATGACACGTTGCCAGCTGCAATGAGGTCCTGGCCCTGTTTTTTTCTGTTCTAGGTGCTGCTCTTTTGTAGGTAAAGATGTAGGAGGAGGCCTCAGTGTGCATTCATAGCTCTTGCAGTACTTGTCTTCCTGTACAAATTGTTTGCCATTAATTGTGCTAAGTGACATTATCTTAATTTAACAGATAAGGAAAATTGTAGCAGGAGGGTGATGTAACTTCTTAGCTCCCAAGGGAGCTTAGAGAAGATTTAATTTCTGGCTCAGTTTAGAAGCAGACATGCCAAAGTGAAGTGAACAATCAGTGAGGGTTGAACCCCAACATTCTAGTCTGCTTCGGCTTTTTTTAATCAAGTTCAGGTATTGAAGATGTTAAAAATCATGGAGGAATTTAAATAAAAGAAGATCTGGAATGTTAGACTCTAATATATTGACCACATAGCTCCTATCTTTCAACACCAGAAAGTTCAAAGAGGGAGTTCCCAGTGTGGCCATTTTTTGTCCATGATGGACACCGCATCTCTTGACATGTCTGCCTGGACCAGCAACAACTCAATGTATCGATGTGAGTCCATTCCCCTTGGATCCCTCACCATTCTGACTTTGGTCAAAAGCACCTAAAAATACCTGTGGGTTGGGAAAGCAAATAACTTCAAATTGCTCTTTGGTCACGTTGTCAATTCACAGAGGAAAAGAAAAAAACGTGCAAACATGATAGGGAACTGCCTCTAGCTGCCCAAAGCTGTAACAATTCCTCCTCTACTTTCCTGTTTGTATCACATGACATTAAAAAGAGACAAGTATTCATCTGCTCCTCTTGTACAACTTTTAATTGTATAAAGTGTGCATTTATCATAGTTCCCTCTAGTGGTTAAGGCAGATAATTCACTGCTAAAGTGTTTGAGATTTTTATCTCATGGGGCAGTCTGCCACATTATTTGTTCATTCTTTAATTGGTTAATTAAATATGTTATTATAGTTTCTAGTTTAAGAGATTAATAAAACCTTGCAAAATAATCTGTTAGGTGCACAGAGATGGGGTAGGCTTTGCCTGGTGTCTTGCTTTATGGTTCTGATACCCACAAGGGTCTGAGAAGGACTACATGACTCTCATGAGGTGATTAATGCATCAGGAATAGGAAATCCTTATCAAAAGCTAAAGTAAAATCAAGATTTTTCTTTTTTTAAAATCACTTTTTAAAATATTAGCAGTAATCTGAGTTAAAACAGCTGTAGCCCCTCCCTTATTTAGTGCTTTGTTGATTTATTTATTTATTTTGAACTAGTAGTATTTTCTTGTGCCTAAACAAAGGGTTCACAAAGTTGTTTGTGAAAAAGTTATTCCTCTTTTTTCTTGAATTGTCATATTGATAATATTAAAGAGAGAAACCCATATCCTTCCGTTTATTGGTTTATCAACAGAAGACTTTGCTCAGGTCAGAATTTTTTAATATAAAAATTTTGTTCAGAAGCAAAATGTAAAATAAATTCAGGATTTTAGCCATTTTTTAATATTTTCAGAGTATCTTCAAGAGAACAAAAAGATTTCTACATATCATTAAGCTTATCTCTTTTTTGTGTTAGTTATCACATTTCTTTTCCTGGTACATTTCAGAGAATCAAGAACTGTAATAACTTCATCATACTACAGTTAAAAATTTCTTAGATAGTAGGACTAAGAGTATTAATATTGTCAGAGACTTAAATATGGAAATAGGGTATTAATCACATTTCATGTAAATTGCAAAATGTAGGCTATTGAGTGAGATTAGAAGTTATCTCATGATAAAAGCACTCTATCAGAAAAGAACATTCTCTTAAGTAGTTTTTGTCTCCGTGTAAGTATTTTGTACTATTGTTTTCTAGTAAGTCATATGTCATTCAAATAGAAAATTTGAATCCTAGATCTGGGAAATGAGGGGCTAGGATGGAACCCAAGGGGTTAAGGATGTTCAAGTGACATCTGAGCTTATCTCTGAGGTGCATCAGAGCCAGCGGAGCAGAAGAGATTCTGCAGAATGCCAGCTGAAGACCTGGTCCTTGTTTTCTGTGGGAATGCAGGTGGTACGCTCTCAGCTTAAGCCAATGTTTTCCATTTTCTTGCAGCTTGGATCCTTCTTTTAGCTCACTGATGTCTCCCTGTGTCTAAAATGCCAACACCCTCGTGGTCTCCAGAGACTGAAGCCGCCCTTTGCCTGAGGTGAGCAGTGTTGCTTTTCCCGCTGCTCAGGGCAGCAGCTGCCTCAGCGTGGGGAGTAGGTGCTTGCTGAGGGATGACCCCAAATTTCAGCACTCTGATCCCTGTCCTGCAGGAGTTGGGCCAGTTGGAGGCAGTTTCCAGTGCCTCACTTGCAGTAGCCATTTGCAATGCTAGAATGAGTCTCTTTTATAAAGTTGGGCATCTCGATGGTATTCCAAGAGTTAAAGGCTTGTTAACCTCTCACACTTCCAGGGGCTGCTTCTTCTCTGTTGTCTGCTGTGGAGGAACTGAGCTCTGGCCTTTTTGCCTGGAAATGTTTAGCTAAGCTTTCCTTCTTTGGTGCATTTTAACTCCCTCTGAGCCTCTTTGTGCAGCTTCTTTTTTGAGAAAAGTAGACTTTGAGGAATCATGTGCAAATCAGCTCTCGAGGGCAATTGCAAGAGTACCCAGAAATACTTGCTTTTGTTATCCCTGTTTTGGCAGCACTGCTGAAGGATGTCCACACATGATGCCAGTTAGAAGCAAAAGTTCATTTTTATTGGATGCTTCAGATCAACAGCTTCCCAGGTTTATTGAAGTATTTTGAAATCCTCTAAAAATGTGTTGTATACCATTTGCTTTGAAAGAAAAATCCATTATAGTTTTGTACTGTCTGGTGGAAAAAAATGTTTGCTTTTTCTATCTCTGAATGCACCCAGCGATTCTGTAGCTAAAAAAGCTGAAGTATCATTTCTGACTGTGTATTTTTTGGTTTTTTTGCAGATCTGCTGTCCAAACCGGCATGCTGTGTTATGCCAATCTAGTCCCTTTTCAGCGTGGCAGACAGCTGTAGTTAGAATACAAGGCTTTTGTGTTCCACCCGCCCCCTCATCTCTCAGGTTTTATTCCACTTCTTTGAGCAGTGGACACATTCCTGCCAGTCTCAGTGTTTTAATTTAATTTGGGCACAGACTATATAAAATTGAACTGGCGTCTGAAAGCAGTGAAGGGAAGACCATAAAATGAATCACGTGCTCAACTTCATTTGAACCAAGCAATGCTCTTATTTTTTTTGCCCCCGTTGTCACAAAGATCACACGTGATTTGGAGGTGTTTGACGGGAGGATCTAGCATGGGGAGAGGAGGTAAGGAGACGGGAACTGGACCTAATTTTCTTTGCTGTATGTTTTTGAGGTGTGTTTTCAAGACTGGGTGATTCTTCATATTCTACAGTTATCAGTGCTAATTTCTCTGAAGTAAAGCAAAGATTTTATTTCCCGATGAATTCTATAAAATATTAAAGAGTAAAATCTCTTCCCCAGAGAAAATTTTTCAACTCTTGACCCTAATTACAATTTGACATTATTTTCAGCAATCATAGAAAGTGCTGGTTTCCAAGAAGTTCCTGGAAACACAGGGTGGTAGTTCCATCCAGTAGGTTGGCTGGGAATTCCACAGCACAAAATTTCACTGCTTTAAAGAATCAGAAGATTCTTTAAAGCAGAATTTAAAAGAATTCATCAGAAGATAAGTTGAACAACTTGAAATAGTGAACTTTTGGAAATGGCTTTTTTTGGAAGACATTTAACTGTATTTTTTTACCTCAAGGTATTGCAATAAATGAGACTAATTACATAATGTTTTGAAATGTTGTCATGGTTCCTAGTGGTATTCATCTGTGATATCACATCTTAAGACTGAGCCAATTCTTGCAGAAGGTTTGTCTGCATGACTGTCTCCAGTTTTCTTACCTCTGACAAAGAAATACCTGCTCTAAAGGTACCAATCCTCCGATTAGCCTAACACACATTAGATTAAGTTTACAGGCTTTAAAGGTATTGTGTTTTGAAAATAAAACTTTTGTTTTAGGAGGTAGAGTTTGCATGTGGTGGGAAATTCTCCGGTTTTCCTAACACCCACTTGTACCTCGATGTCTTTCAATTATGGTACCCTTCAGAGGTAGAAAAGTGTGTAAATGGTAATACTATTCTAAAGATAGTAGGTGAAAAAATTGAGACTGAAGCTGGATTTGAAGTTGATTGTCTTTAATTTCTCTGTAGTTCACCCTCATTGATGTACAGTCTCTTTTCTTACCATTCCTGCGGTAGTTAACATTGATAAAGACATATTTATCCTGAATCATAATCTGTTCTTTAATGTCGAAGGCTTTAAAATTGTTCAGTTATAAACTTTAAAAGCTTTTGTTGGAGGAGTTTGTTACATGTACATCTGAAAAAAAAATAGAGAGAAAACCACACTGAAACTGAAATTTCAGAACTAAATGCATCATCTTGGAAAGTAGCATAAATGTGTCCCCTTTCAAGCAGCACTTCTACATATAAATTTCTTTACATTCATATACATGGGCAAAAAGTAACTATCACCCTAAGTTAGATATATCTGAATATGCAACCAGTCATTTGCCCTTGTGGATTATGTGGAAAATGTGGGTAGGAGGAGGACACACAAAGGCTCAGCGAGGAAGCTGAAGGTGTGTAGCCATAGATGTTGGTCCTACTGCAAAAGCAGTGTCAAATTATACTGGATAGCCAGCCTGAGCAATTGAAGATGTCGTAGCTCTCCAGAGGTGTTACTGGCATCTAAACACTATCCACTTTTAGATCTCCCAGTTTTATGCAAATGCATGAGGCAGTTTGACTAAATGACACTCTTCTCATAGAAAATATGCTCGGGTAGTTGTCGGGTTTTTCCCAGTATTATATTCAGGAACTGCCACTTCATTAAGAAGAGTTTTTAATATGTACATTCTCAGTTACAGACAGTTTTTGCAATTCCCAAGCCATAGGAATCATGGAAGGTGGTTTTGTTTCCTTTTTTTTGTTTTGTTTTACTTACCAATAGCATTTACACAGTGACTAGCCACTCACTTTGTCTAGTTTCCTAGAAAGCATCTGTGAAATTTCTGGAAATCAGTAGGAAAATGCTTGGAAAGCAGCTGGGAAACTGGGAAGCCACAGGGAAATTTCCTAGGAAGCAGTTACTAAATTCTTGGAAAGTAGGGACAGAATTCTTAGAAAACAGAGGGAGATTTTCTAAAAAGCACATGGGGGGAAGTACCTGCAGAGAAAGGGGTAATTTCCTGAAAATTGGCCTAGAAAGTAGAAGGTAGAGAAAGGGGGAGAGCAGCTAAAGTAGATACTTTAAAGAGCACATTTGGAGTTCGTGGGAAGTTGGCTGTGGATTCCCTAAAAGCATGCAAGCAAGCAAGCAAAGGGGGAATTCCCAGAAATCTTGTGGAAAGTTATGGGCATGTGGAGAATTTCCCAGGAAGATGAGGATATTCCTTGAAAGTAGTGGAATGCAGTCCTGGAAAGAATGAAGTAAATTGCAGTGATTTAGGGTGTGGATGGGCACTCCTAGAAAGCAGAAGGGGAATTTTCCAGAAATCATATGGATATTGGATGGAAAACAAAGAGGACGTCCGGACAATGACTGGTGATACTCATAGTAGTTTTCAAAGTGAAGCAGAAAACTTATATGAAACTCTGCAAGTTGCTGATCTTAACCCTTACAGTAAACATGCATGAAGACTGAAACGTATTCAGTAGAAAAATCTGTAACTATTTTTTGTTGGAAAAAATCAGATTGCTTCTCTGATAGTAAGAATATCTTTTGACCATACGATTGAAAGGTTTAGATTAGTTTATATTAATGGATAACCAATATATTAAGACTTTTTAAAAGTTGCTGTATTTTTCATGATTATCTATTTTTTCA
>VYZQ01049534.1:0-29273 GCA_013400655.1 Mystacornis crossleyi | reverse complement strand
TTATATTATTTTTATACATTTTATACATACACCCATCTCTGTTGTTTCAAGCCCCGTGAGACAGCATGGTTTATGCTCTTTCCTGTTTCTAGAGTTCCAGGCCAGCTCTGAAGCTGCTCTGTGAGAAGCTGCTCAATGTCCAGGTGCAGACAGCAGAGCACTGCTCGGTAGGTACCTCCTCAGAACATCCAGCTCTGGGTTCTGGAGTCAGTCCAGAATGATGTGCCTTCATTCCAGTGACGCTCAGCAAGCTCTGCCTGGACACCAACAGCAGTGAGAGTGTTGGCTAAGCTTACTCACTGTTCCCTTACTTCATAAACAAATTCTGCACAACTCTGAATTCTTGTTATTTTAAAATTCCCAGGGGAAAAGGTAATGGTCAAGATCTGCTTACCTTAAAAGCAGCATTCTGCACTGCTGTACTGTGGCAGGAGGGATAAACAGTGTGAGAGGCTGCACCTGAACCTCAGCAGTTCCTTTCTTTCAGTGGGCAGGAGGATGGAAAAGAGGAATGAACTGGGCAACCAGAACTGGGAGGGGAGTTCATAGGTACTGTATCAAGAGAATTTGTTCATTATGACTCTCCCAGTGACAATCAGAAGTGCAGAGCCCTGTGGTGGACTCTAAATACACCATTTATCCCTTTCACTAGCACAGAGCCTGAATGTAAAAAGAAATCATTAAATGTTAATTGGAAGGATATATTAAAATGATGGGAGATTGAACTGCTTATTATCTCACTTCTTTATCTGGTGTGTTCTCTTCCAGATCCAGGATGCACAAGCAGCCATGAGACTTTACACCTTGGAGAAAAAGAAATGGGAAGCTGCTGTTAAGAGCAAAGCTAACGGCAAAAATTGTAAAACTTAAAAACACTGGGTAGAATCTTCCATCTGCAGCATTTGCTGGTTTCGTGTCACATTCCAAATTTAGAGATAAGTCAGAACTGACAGCAGCTACTTCATAAAATCAGTCCAAAGACAATACTGGAATAACCTGGAGGTACAGGAATGCTGCTGGTACTCCTGCTGGATGGGCCCTGTGCCTGGTGCCCGCTCCTGTGTTCAGACAGCCTTTGTAACAAATGCCTGCAGCGGGGAAGAAACTTCAGTTAAATTTCTTCAAGAGAAACAGACACTGAATAAATTTAAATAAAATAAAATATGGTAGATGAAGGAAGAAACTGCCATTGCGTTGTCAAAACTCCCAGGACTAAAATCTTTATTTCAAGTATGTTGAGGTGCACAAAGTGAGGTTTACTACAAGGTGAATTCTTAATTATTGGTGTTAGTCACACAGTTTGGTAGCTAAACCAACAATAAATACTTGTGTATATATTGCTAATAGCCCAGTATTCATCTTTCTGGTGAGAAGAATCTTCCAGTGGAGGATCCAGGCTTTTGTATCCAGCAGTGCCCCAAGTCTTGTTCTCAGACAAAGTGTTTTTCCTTCCTCAGTTTTAGAAGTGTGGCATCCACCAGGGTCAGAATCTCCTGGAGGGAAATGTGAGAATTGGCAAATAGAAGATTACCTTGTTGCTCCACTCCTTTTTGTGTTCATTTACTAATGAAAACAATGTGTCTAACATAGGTCTGTAAAGTGGCTGCTGTTGTGACAATTTTAGAGGGAGCTTTCTCCTCTTCTCTGATTATTTTTTTCTGCACAACCCTGGAGCTGCAGTGTTGATTAAAGTGATGCAGGCAATGCCTGCAGGAGACCCTGGAGAACAGTTTGTAACTGTCTTTGTTCACTAAAATCAGCAAAATTGGGACTAACCAGTTTTACTGGCTTGATGCACAAACCTAATTATTGGGTTCTTGCCAGCAAGCCATTGCCAAAGAAACATTAGTGTAACACATTAAATAGCTCTGATAACTTTGCTGGTTCTTCCCTTGTTTCAGTGTGACTAATGGTGAAATTTAATGTAAGATAAATCTAACCCCAAACTGTCAGAAAGTTTTTGTTGTTTCTTTATTCGTTAACGATGCCACTTTCAACCCCAAAATAAATTGGATGTAATGTACTTATGGCTTTATTCCTGTAAACTTTAGCCTGGTTTAGCATGAAGACTGTAGTAAATGAATGTAATGTTGCAAGAACATAGTTTTTTAAAAATTTCAGCATAAGCAACAACAAGAAAAACACTTTCAACCACTTGTTCTTAGTAGTTAGAACTATTCTTACAAACTTGCTCTTCACTCCACCTGCAGCTAATTCTCTAAATTTCTGCATTATGATCAAATCCCTCACCAGAAATAATATACTAATATACTTTATTATCACAGAGACTTCCCCATACCGTGCTAAATGGAAACTGGAGTTTTATTTCAGACAGCAGCTTTTCCATTTTCTGGGACCTCATATCCAGCATAACCTCATCTGCAATGTCAGTGAACAGGATAATTTATGGTTATGGCACAACTGCCAGTGGAGCAGGAGCTGGAGGGGCACAGGGAGAGGACTGAGCTACCAAGGAGAAGGCAAGATAAGGTGAAGTTAAAATGTTTTACCATCAGAGTGGCATTTATTGGAACAAGTGGAGTGAATTCTCAGGAGGATGAATTGGAACTTTCTCAGACACAAAGTCTTTCCTGAGAACAATTAACACGTCCCTGAGCAGCTGCTGTTGTGGTTTTACTGATTTTGGGGTTGGGAGAGAGGAGGAGATTCAGCAAGCAAGAGCACCAGCCATCTCACCATACTGAACCATCTCGTTCATCAGCAGGCACAGAGCTTCTGCCAGCCCCGGCTCACCGAAGTGAAGGTGATATTCATCTTTGATCAGCTCCATTCCACTGCCTTTCGAGTCCAGGAGAATTGCCAAAGCTGCAGTCTCTGCCAGGAGGACAAACACTGCTGGGCTCACTGGAGCTGCAGACGGCACGATCTGCTTCCCATCCCCTCCCCAGCTGCCACATGTCACGTGTTCAGGAAGTTGTGCCCATTATTTTCAGTCTTCCTAAAAGCTCTTCTGAAGCATATTGGTGGGCAAGTAGAAGACCAGATATGCAGCTGACACGGTCATGCAGGGCAGAAGTGATTTTAGTGATGGTTTTCACATTGATTTGTAATTAATACAACCAGAATTGCTGGATGTTACCTGACAGCCTCACGAGGCTGGCTAATGCCAGGCAGCCATTCTTCACCAGCACGACTCTTTCTGGGTTCATCCTGAGTGCATCCAGCAAAAGTGCTGCTGTGGGCTCATAGTCACTGTCAGCTACACAACCTTGAAAGAAAATAAACAAAACACACAAAAAAGCCCAAAATTTCAATATCCTCCGAGCCAAAAGAATAAACAGTCCTGAATACTCAACTTATTCTACTGATGGGGAATAGGAATGAGATTGCTGAGGGTGTTTTGCTCAGCTTTTCCCAGTGGAACAATGGCACAAGGGCAGGCAGTAGGTAAATGTGACGATATTCTGGTGTAAAGACAGTGGTACTGCAAGGATGGGTTCCTCAGTGCACACGATAACGAAGGAGATGGTTTCTTTTTTAACATGAAATATTGTTCCAAATCAGCCACGCCAACTGGCTGCCCACCAATCCAGTCTCCGTTAGCAGTATCTGGTGATTTAATTGCTACAGCTCATCAAAAATGGCTTCAATTAGGGAGCCACAGAGCGAGTGCAGGGAAGAGCGACCAAGAGAGGATGCAAGTTCCTAACTCTGCTGCCATCTGCAGAGCCTCCTCCAGCCCAGCAGCCTGGAGTGCAGGATCACCACTGACACACGACATCCCAGCCTCCTCCATGGCCCAGGGACAAGGAGACTGGGGACACACACCTTGGAGTGACAGTGCCCACAGAGCCGAGCAGGCAGACTCCGCAATGACTCCGTTCTGGAGGTGTTTCTGAAGGACTGCAGAGATGACAGGGACAGCACTTTCCAGCACTGCTTGGTCTCCATAATTCTCTGAATTACCTTAACAGAGAGGAAATGCATCAGGCAGGGTTATTTAATCAAGCAAAAGTATCATTGTATGTCAAATTACAGCAGTAAAACCTTAATGGGTGTTGGCATTGGAATAATACAATATTGTTTTAGTCTGGAGGGCAGCAAAGGCAAGGAATCAAAAATGTACAGAACCAAACCAAATGCTACAGGACTAATAAATAATTCTGTTTATTGGAGAAAGCTGCCCTTCTTCAGGAACTCGTGTTCTTTGCCATTTAAATTATGCAGAGGGATCACAGCAAGAAGCCTCCAGAAATAACCACAGTTTTGACAGAATCCGGGCTGCAGGATGGAGATTCTATAAATCCAAGGGGTGATTTGTTGCACAGAGGGAATAAAACACACCAAGTGCAACTGTGCACAGCCTGTGCTTCCAGCCTTCCTTGATGATCAGAACACCACACACCTCTACAAGAACAGGTCACAGGAGCAAATCAGTAAATATAAAATCAGGTCACACCTCGGTCTGGATGGCAAAAATTTGGCTTTGACACCTCTTATCACACAATGGGTTGCTAAAACAAAACTGCGTTCATTTTTATTTTCATCTAATTTAACTCTGGATCACAAAGTGATTCTAGCAGTGCTGTGGAAATAACTCTCCAGAATCACAAAATCACAGACTGGTTTGGGTTAGAAGGAACCTCCAGCACCATCTCATTGCAGCTCCCTGCCAGGGGCAGGGAACGAGAATGGGAGAAAACTCCAATCCCAGCGACAGGAATGTCTGAACTCAATTAGGCACAATACCTGCTGCCCTTCAGTCACAGGAGTGCAGGCACAATAATTGCTGTGTTCTACTTACCACTCACAGCCAAGCTCCAGAGAACGGCACAGCAAGAGAAGCAGATCTTGTCATTATGAAGAAAACGTCTTAAAATTGACAGGAGGTCTGGAATGATTCCAACTTTCCTGAGATTCTCCGCAGCTACTTCTGAAAACCACAGAAATTCTCTAGAACCTGGGGTTTTTGTCCCACTCCCTGGCCTCAGAACAGGCAGTGCTAAACGTATTTAAACTGAGATAAAAGCCGGGTAACATGAGCCCATCAGCTGGACAAAAGAAAGCAAGAGAACAGACCGAGTTCTTTAACGAGATGCTCTGAAACAGCTGATCCTTTCAGATGGATGTCTGGCCATCCTTCTTCCTCACGGACTTGAAATTCACCGAGCAGGAAAGGAACTGAGAGGGTGTCAATTACAATTTTTCACCTGTTTCCATTTTAATGAATCAAACCAAGCTTCAGAATTGGGAAACACTGGATAAAAATAGTTTCGTCTTAGACATGGCTCTTTGTAATATTTTTTTTTAAGATTACCCCCTTGCTGCTAAACCCTTCTGTAACCATTTCTAAACAGTCTTTGATGACTGTTGAACTGACACTGAGAACAACTAAAAATACCATAAATATTTAGCAATTACAAGTTCAGAAGAAAAGAAAACAAAGTAGAAGAATTAGGTAGAATAGTTTCAATTCATCACAGCACAGTTAAAAATAGAATTCAGGTTCTATGTCCTCATTTTCTCAAGCACTACTATTTGCAGAGTTTGCACTTTTTTCCAAACCAAGATGAAATACAGAATTGTATCTATTGGAGTTGTCCTACAAGTCCCTGAATCCTCATCATTGTATTTCATACTTTCAGGGGTGTTATCTTATCAATATCTGCTCAATTTTATCAATATTACCACTATTAAACTAATAAATACCCACAGACATCCGCACTTCTCAGTGAAGCCACAAGTTCTGCATTGTTTCTTAGATTTGTTTCAAAAAGTAAAAATAAATTAATATTCCCCAAAGAATGAGCAAGGTGACCCACCACTGGCTGAAACCATCATCAGTAATGTGCAGAGTGATGAAAGGAACTCTTCATTTTCAGAGTGTTTTCTCACTGTGTGTAACAGGCAGCTGGCCACACACTCATCCAGGGCCATCATCACCCCCTGTTCCAGAGCTGTCGCCACAAATATTGGAATAGAAAAAAAGATTTCAGTGGCTTTGAATGAAATCTGAACCCCCCTGCCCTGCAATCAGCATAGCAAAACATTCAATTAACAGCATTTCTGCACACGTAATAAGCAAAAGTTACTTTAAACTGTCATTTTCTGAAACTCAATTCTTAGTATTTTTAAGCTTGTGTCATTATCAGGTGGTTTTGGGGTAAATTGCCATGAAAGTGACAGCAGGGACCACACCAGAGACCCAAAACCACTTTATGGTTTAAATTTTAAATACCAAAACAATGAGAGTCTTATTTATTTATTCTGGTAACACTCAACGTAACATGAAAACAAACTTGTTTGGACAAGATCAGCACCTCTATTTAAAATTAACACAGAATTCCTGTATGCCAGTCCTGAAGGAAAGCCACGAGAATCCAGAAAGCTGCTTAACTTCCTTTACTTCTTTACATTCACCCCCTAACATCATTACTGAACCCATTATCTGCTCCATCAATCTTTACAAGACCCAGCAGAAGGAGGAAGTGGTATAATTGTACCTTGACTGAGAATTTCAAGCAATAAAGTACAGCCTTCTACGTGTAACTCCAGAGAACCTGTGTGAGTCCTCATGGCACGAGTGATCACTTCTGTGCATTTCAGCAGGCAGGGGAATGCTGTGGGGAAAATAAATTGTTTGAGCCAAGGTTCTTGAATCAAAGAGAACAAAACAGAGTGAATTTTTTAATCTGTGTGGGAAATGTCTCCTATTAAAGACAGCTGAAGGCAAGTGTAGCCAGCACTGGAATGCAGCAAGTTCTGGGGTGCAGGGAATCCCAAGCCTTGCACTTCAGAGTCTGCAGATGAAAGTGTTTCACCAGGACTCCTATTTCCAGGACGATTTGGAGCTTTGGGAATAGCCCATACTCAGTGTACTCACAAACATGTGATAAAATGATGAGGAAAACTGGATGGTTTTTAGGGATCCATTTTGAGCACTTTGGAAGCTGAGAGCATCGCTCAGTTATGGTGCAGAAGTCCCAGAGAAGCCAGATGTGGGCACAGCCTCGTGCTGCTGTCACCAGGACTGCATGAGAACCCCACAGAGCCATTCATTTTGTTATTTACAACCAAAGCCCGCTGGATTACTGAGTAAAGCTTTCTTAAGTTGAAGATACAGGTAAGTCTAAGGAAAAAACGAATTATTCTTTTTCTTTATCAATTAAAGCCATGAAGAACCCTGAGTTTTAACATCATAAGCCAATGCCAGCAATAAAACGCTGTCAAAGGATGGAGCATTTCATCACTGATTTAACACAGTGCTTTCAACTATTAACCTTGATCTGAAAGCTTCCTTTGAAAAATGTGCAGCTTCTGGGAGAAAACACACAGCTTGCACCCTCACAGCTTTGCAAGACACACGGGAATCAGCCACGTGTAGCTTCCTTTTGCTCTGCCAGCCTTGCAGCCCCAGGAATTACCCGCAAGTCACCCCAGCCCTTGTGGGAATCACCTTCCTCAAATGTCCATTTGTTGCCAATTCAAATATCACTTTTTTTTTTTTTTCCAGTGCCCATCTTCCTTAGCCAGTAAAACCCCTCTGCTGGTTAACAAAAGCATGTACAGAACAAGTCCCAGCACAATCCTATCAGCTACTGGCCTGGAGAAATAGGAAGAGAGCAATTTCATTCTCGTTTATTGACATTAGGAATTTTTTCCTCTTTCTACTATCTCAAAACGTAAGGAGGAAGCAGAATAAATAAATAAATCAAATAGTGCCTTACCACTTTTATCCTTTACAAAGCTGGCAAGGTGCTGAATGCCTTTAGCCTGGACTTCTTCAATATCCCAGGAAGCCTGCATGAAGTCTAAGAAACCAAGGAAATTCTTCTAAGCATTCCACACAAACACAAAGCACTCAAATTGTCTCTGTTTTGTGCAAAACGTGAAATCATATGAATGAAAATAATGAAATTTGGGATTGTTCAAAAGAGAAAAACTTTTCCCCCAACTCATCAAACATTTCAATGTTACAAAGTGCTATGATTCACAATGTAGTTGGCATTATATATATATATTTTTGGGGACCTGTTGGAATATTAAATCAGAGCAGGGATAGGAGCTTTAAATGCATTATTCCAATAGACTTTTCAGATTAAAAGAACATCCTCCTTACTTCGAAGGAAAATAACGGAGCAGATCTTTTGTGGCATAAATTGGCAAATGTTACAATGCAAACAAAGTAAAGAGAGCTCCCAAATCTCCTGAGGAATGACTTCTGACCCTGTTTAAGGACCCTGTTTAAGGACCCTTTTTGAAGCAGGAATGGCTGGGAATCTCAAGATTTTTAGAGAAAAGGCTGTATAGTGATCCTTGCTCCAAAGAATGTCCCATTTTATTTCAGGTAAAATGAGTGTCCAAGATTTTATTTCCAAGTAGAATACATCCTGACTGGAAGGGTCTATTTCCTGTGAAAATCACCTTTACATTAATCTCGTTCTCCTTATTACCTAGAACACTTTCAACTCCTCCCTCAAAGAGCACATCTGTTATTATGGGAGACACAGACTTCTTCAGTTTTATTGAGGTGTCACCAGCAAAAGTCAGGCATTTCCCAATAAATGGAACAGTGACCAGATCCCTAGAATTTTGAGAGACAAAAGTAGCACCAGTGAGTTAGAATTGGTAAGGCAAAAAAGAAAGATCTACTGGTGTTTCATTTTTGTATAAAAATCTAATATTACTTCTAGATTAGATTATTTTTGACAGAACTTAAGTGATTTACCTCAAAACAACTCATAACGGAGCTCACACTGTAAAAGCCATGCTTAGGTGTCAAGTTCAAGCTCGTAAAACTGTGCATAACATGAATTTATAATATAACTGCAAAAATGGACACCTATACCTCTCAGTGTCCACTCTGAATGAACAGCAAGTCTTTAATAACCCAATTTGTTGAGGCAGGAGGATAAGCAATGTTAACTCAAGCCCTGTCCAGGAGCAGCTAACATTCCCAATTTGTGGAAGTGGGAGGGGTTTAGGACAAAATAAATAAAGGGAACGCAGCCAGAACTCACCTTGCTGCGGGTCTCATGCTGGGCTCAACCTGCAGCATCATCAGTAAAATTGGAAAGAAAGGGAAATAGCTGCTTTCTCCATCCTGCATGAGTGTCAGGACTCCCTCAAGACAGCTGCTGTCCCCTCTGATATCCTGCAGCAAGGAAGTTCTCTCTTCTGCCTGGGAGGAGCAGAGTGTCAGAGAGCTCTCACAAATTCATTTACAGACATCCTGGCGAGCGCAGGACCCTTTAAATCCCTTAGAAATCACTCTTACACACATTCAGAACAAAGCAGCTCATCATATCGAGGAGGACACAGCCCAGAGACCAGATGTCAGATTTCTCAGTAAAAGAAAACCCAAACGCCTCTGGAGCCATCCAAGACTTTCCATCTGTAGGAACAGGAATCATGTGGTGACATTGCTGGCACTGTGCTTCCAAAAGACTACAAAGCACACTGTAACTAATGAATAATTTTCTAAGATGTTTCTGAGTATAAAGCTAAAAAGGATTCCAACTGTTTTGGTTGCAGAGCTCAGAGTCACAGACATCTATAATTTTCACTCGTGAACACAATTAATGCTGCAGACAACTGCCCATGAAAATCCTGCTTAGAAGACAAATAATGTAATGCAGAGAAAGGAGAGGGAAGATAACTTTCCCCTCTTTCCTAATATTTCTCTGAGGACTAAAAATATCCACCACAACTGAAATCTCTTAAAAATATAGTAGGGGGGGAAAAAAAGGCAAAACAAATATCTACCTTCTTCTACTCTCATTTTCCATTTCAGCTCATCTTTCATAAGTGTTTCAGTACTGAAGTCGCTGAGCATGAAGGATGCTCCACCAGTCACAAGGATGTTTGATGGCTTGAGATTTCTGCAACACCAATATTTTCTGTCAGCCTGTGAAATTAGAGTCTAATGACACATAATTACAAATTCCCTGCATCTTTAGCCCTCAGAAGAGTTGGCTTGCTTTTTGTAGTGGGTTTTGGTGGGGAGGGAATTGGTTTGGACATTTTTTATTTGTGTTTTGTTGTTTGTTTTTTTTTTTTAATATACAAGTGATAATCAACCAAAATACAATTATTTTCTTCTTTAAATGCTTTAAAATTTGTGCTTGTGACACAAACTGATCTGAGTGTGGAATGCAAGGGTTGTCTCTTATTCAGATACACAAAGTAAACTTTGTCCATCACAGCCACCAAAACGTGAGCATTTACAGAGATGGGCACTTTTTAACATTCACAAAAAACAAGAGCTAATACCTCAGTCAAGTGAGCATTCCAGACAAAACTCAGGAAATAGGTAACTTCAGAAGTCAGAAAAACCTAACACAAAGTCTGGAATTTCTACCCCCTACTTCTCCTTTTGGAAGAGTAAAATTCCCCTGCCTCTGAGCACTGTGCTGAACCAACACTGCAAGGAACAAGGGCCTGTCAGCCAAAGAGAATGAGATTTCTGCTCACCTGTGCCAAATATTTTGTTTGTGTATGTAAAACAAAGCATCCACCATCTGTCCCAGGAACTTCTGAAGCACCTGTGGAGGGGAATAAACATAAAAGTGTAACACAAACAGAGTCACTTTCAAATATCTTTCAGAAGAGAGTTTCCAAAACCACCCTCCTGTGCTTTGAAGACTTTAGGGAGGACTTTCACAAAGAAGGAATACCACAAAAGCAACAAGTCTCTCCATTCAAACAGGTGCCTCTTCTGTGCTTTTTACCATGTCTGTTATCTTTTCTGACTTCTGCCTTTTTTCCTGGATTAGAGCTGAAAGGTCTCCTTGGCCTGAGTGCTGCATTACCAGACACAGGAACAGAGTTGAGACCTGTAATGAAGCATTGCACCAAAATTGCTTAATTGTTTGCAGGTAAGAAAGACAAAACCCAACTGGTGGGTGTGATGTTCACAGTACAAAAGGGTTCTGAGATGATTATTCCCTCACAGAAGAGAAAATATTTAATTTCTTTCATTAAAAATACAGCATGCTCATTGTTTTAGCAAATAAAACAAACCACCACTATCGAGCATCTTATCTGAAGCTGTATGGGATGATTCAAATCAATTATACATCCATAAAATCATCAAAGATTCTGTCCAAGCACTGAAGAAAATCTGCTAATGAATAAGTCAAGGCTTTCAGCTTCTTGTGGTCCCCTAGAGAGGGTTTTCATGCAGGCATAAAAATCAGAATTGCACACTAATTCCCATCAGAATCTGGGAGTCTGCCATGGGATGGGCTCCAGTCCATAGATGCTCACAGCTTTTAAGTGTGTGTATTCAGGAGCCAAAAAAAAAAATCAGGCTTGTGTCAACTCAAAAAACCTTCTTTCTTAGCATCTCATCCCAATGACCCCGAATTTAAATCTGTGAATATGCTCACGTGGCTAGAACATAAACCACACATTCCAGTTTAACCAATCCTGTTCCATTCTCACCTCGTTATTCCAAGTCACAAACAATTCCTTGTAAGTACAGATGTGGGAATGGCGGAGTTTTAGCAAATTCATTGCCTGCGTAGAATAAAAAAGATAAAACAGAGAGACAGCTTTCTATAGCTACACAGTCCTTCCCTTTAACAGGACCTTAAATAACACCCTAAGCCAGTTTCTGACTTGTTCATGTCACATCTCTGATCAACTCCTCCAAAGTGCCAGCTCTGTTAAATATTTGCATCCTCAAGTGTGGAAGGAAGGGAAATATTTCACTCAGACTCTACTCAGTGCTCCAACAGCCTTGTGAGATCCAAGGATATAAACTGATCCACAGGGGGATGATGTGTGAACAACCCCCTTCTTCAGTTCCCAACATCCAAACCTGGAAACACATCTTACAATATAAGTCAGGATGATTTTTCAAGTGCAGCCATTATTTCCTGTAGCCTCCATGCAAGCTTGAACCTCAGCAAATCTAATGACACGAGAGATCTTTATCTCCTTGAAGGTGGTTTCCGTGTAGGGCTCTAACAAATCCTAATCACTTGAGCAAATTTGCTGATTATGTGGAGGATAAAAGAACTCAGGTTACTCTCCTACAGCTGTGTTTGTGGCTGTGCAGACACAACAGAAAAACTGAAAAGAGCCACACTCCCAGATGGCCCAACTGCACTTATTTCAATAGATGTATTTCAATATTTATTTCAACAGAAAAATTGGATCAAGTTTTACTGGTCATGCCAGATTTGGTACTGAAAGAGGTCACCTGTTTGTCCAGGATGAAACATCTGCAGACATCTCTTCTCCCTCTTTTCCAACTCCAGATGCTCTGCATACTGGGCACGGTGAGACTCATCCATCATATGCTGCTCCACGTATTTTATTGAAACCATTTTTGGTCTTTTAGGAGTATTTCTGATGCTTCTTCTTCAAGGCATTGCAACAAGTTTGCCCGGGGAAAAAAAGTACAATAAAGGGAGGAAACCAGTCAAACCATTCACATTTAAAAAGTCCAACTCTGAGAAATGAGCATATCATGAAATACATTATCTAGACATTGAGTTATTAATAACAAACTAAAACGGACCATGGCTCTCCTTCAGCTTAAAGGCCAAAAGGATGAGTTTTGTTCTTTGGCTTCACAAAACAAATGAAAACTCTGAGGAAGGACTGTTCTCCAAGAAGAGCTGTCCACTTGAATTTACATATCCAAAAATAACAACAATTAATACAAAATCCTAGCCTGAGCCCAAGAAGAGGGCAGAGAGCACACCCCATAGATAGTCCTACCTGATTTATTTATTATTTACTCAGCTAATCCTTGTAGATAAAAGACCTGGTTGTATTAAGACTTTGGTCTTTGTAAGTGAAGTAGTAAAGAAAAGACTGCACCGATACCTCCTTCAAGGCCACATTTGCTTGGTGGTGGTCAATGCATTCAACCTGCACCAAACGAAAGGCGAGGATGAGACCGTAACAGAAACACAGGGGAACTTCAAGCCAGAACACTGTTGTCAAGGTGACTGGACTAGAAATTCTGTGCAAGGTGACATAAATTTTCAATGATAGCTCAAATCTCTAATGTTTGGGGCAGTTTTGGTGTCAGGAGATGGGTAAAACAGAGCTGTAATGAGTGTGTGACATACAGACAGTGCTTCTACGTTGTTAGGGCAGCAGTGAGCTGAGAACACTGAAGGGTCCCAAACAGGCTGCTGACCCTTCCCCACTTTGAGCCTCAACATTCCAGTAAACTGGCCTGAATCTCCCGTTTCCCCAAAAAGCAGCACAGTAATGAGCAAGCCTACTCTTCCCCAGCAGCTGAGCTGCCCAGCCAGCGTCCCTTGTTACTATCATGGTGCCCCTGGAGATAACAAACACGCCAAACTCTTGTTTTCCTAGCAACCACCTCCTCACCTGCTTTATTGCATATTTCTTCTGGGCACCCTCGTCTGTTTTCAGCTGAGCTGCCAGCATCGTGCCCAGTGCCCCGGGCTGGAGCTGCTCCAGCACCTGCAGGCACCGGAGACACTCAGAGCACTGCTCAGCTAGGGCCGAACAACTGAGGCAAAACCCCCTTCCACTCACTTCCCCACAGAAACCTTCCACACGGGAAACGCCTCCAGCTCCCCGTGCCAGGACGGGGGGCACCCCCACCTCCACCCCGGTGCCTGACAGGGACACGGGCCTTCCCTTCCCTCCCCTTCAGGATATTCCCTGTGCTGAGAGCACCCTCAGGGCCATCCACGCCCCCTCCAGGGCCACGAAACCCACCCAGGGCCACTCAGCCCCCACCTCCCACGGTTGGGTGCTGCTCCCAGGGGTACCCCCACCCCTTGCCCAGGGCCATGTACCCCCCATAAACCCCTCCAGCACCACTTAACGCACTCAGAGCCACTTACACCATGTCCCCAAGGGTACCTGTACCCACAGCCCCTGCGCTGGTCACAGACCCCTCCCCAGGGCCGTGTACCCCACGTACACCCCTCCAGCACCACTTACACCCCCACAACACTGCAGCCGCCCGCTTATTGCAGAGCAGAGCCTAAGCCTGGCGGCAGCACCTCATATTTCTCCATAGCGGGGACACAGCCCGGCCTCTCGCCGGGGACTGCGGGGCGGCGGCCCTGAGGGCACGAGAGGCGCCCCTCACGCAGAAGTGGGGCGGGGGGCGCGGCCCCTTTAAGAGCGCGGAGAGGCGTGCCGGGGGCGTGTCCCGGCGGGGAGGCCCCGCCCCCCGCGCGCCGGCGCGGCGGCGCCTTCAAGGCCCGGCCCGTCCGACGTGGCAGCGCCTGCACCGAGCGCGGCCCGGCCCCGCCACCGCCCCGCCCGCCCAGAGCCAGCCCGGGCCCCGCCATGGGCCACAACGACATTATGAACACCGCCGAGGACTTCGCCGACCAGGTGGGTGCCCGTCCGCTTCCCCCCGCCACCACGCCCGCCCGGCGGCCTTTGTGCGCCGGGGCCACGCTGAGGGGCCCGGCTAAGCCAGGCCGGGATGGCGGCGGGGTCGCTGCCGCCTCGGGGCCGCGCTGTGCCGGGGCGGGGGGTTTGTGGAATTGTAGAGCCGTGGAGTGGTTTGGGCTGGAATGGATCCTCAAGATCGTCTCCTTCCAACCGCTGTCATAGGCAGGGGCACCTTCCACTATCCCGGGGTGCTTCAAGCCCCGTCTGAGTGGCNGTTGGAACAAGATGAGCTTTAGAGTCTTTCCAACCCAAACCATTCTGTGATTTCATGAAACCCTGACCCGTGTCTGGAAGCCCAAACTGGAAAAGGTTGGTCAGCACCGTGGTGCTGTGCTCAGGATTGGGGCAAAAGGAAAGCAAACGAGCTGATGTTGTCTTGTAAACCTTCTTACGTTTATTTCAGTGGAGACCCGAGTGATTTCTCTCTTAAATAGAAGTTTGTGAGCTCTTACAATGTGTGACAACAGGAATATTTTGAGTGTAAGTAGTTGCTCTGCTGGGGATGGTGTTGGAAAGATCTTCACAGTCATGGTGATTCATCTAATCGACAATAAGAGGCAGCAAGTAATCATATTCAGCAAATTGGCTGGAAAATCTGATTCTGCCTGGTTCTACAACTGCTCTGATTTAGTGTGAGCTGTGTGGTGCTCGATAACACGTCACAGCTCCGAGGGGGCTGTGCTGCCTTGTCTTTCACTGATTTCACTGGGAAAACCTGTTCTGCACTTCCTCCCCACCCCCAGATGGAAGAAGGAAGACTTGATTTAGAGACAGAGCTTCTTGTGGTGTGTGGAATACTCAGTTTAAGGGATGTCTGGATCATCTTGGTCATTCTCTGTTTACCTTGTCCTCTCGCTCCTTTTAGAGGAGAAAGTAAACCATCACTGCAGTGTTCACAGTACTTGCCAAAATTTGCAATGCTCGTCCTGACCTTTTTATAACACCTCTCTGTTTATTCCTGTGGGGTTATTTCTAGATGTCCTTAACACCCCTTTTTTCACTCTGCTGAAAGCTCTTTTGTCCATCTTAAATGTAGTTTGCCTCCTCCTGAAGTGAGTTTTAAATGGCACAAATTTACTTGTGCTTGGCCACATCCTGTTTAAAGATGAGTCTTGCCTTTAGCTGCAGAATTTGGAGTTTTGCTACCCTTACCATCAGATTGCAAAACAATTTTTATGGTGTTCTGAGTGATAACTCCTGTGATAATTCCGCCTTGTAGCTCGATCAGAACCTTTCAGTACTGTCTGTGCTGCTAAAGCTCAGTGTCACACCAATGTAGGAGTGACTTGCTAAACACTAACCTTTGGTATATATTGTGAAGCTAACACTTGGCATTACACGAGCTGTTAGTTCATCTTGGATTTAAAAAAAAGTATTTGGAATATTTGGACTGAAATTGTGTTGGAACTCCCCTGGTGGAGGCTGGACAATGGCTGTTCTGGGAGCTGAGTGCATTCTCAGTGATGTTCTTGCTTTTTCCACTCTCTGTACTAGTGCTCAGCACATAATGAGTCTTAATTTCTGTAGCATAAAAACCCTGTGGGAGAATGTTATAGCTAATTCCACGGCTTATCAGGAAATCCTGCATGTCTCTTACAAAAGCAAGAATAATCTGTTCCTTAAATTCAAATGGTAACGCTTAGCTTTGCTCAGATACTGTAAATTCCCTTTGAATTAGCAAATTATGCCCTAGATGCCAAGATACTCAGCAGTAATAAGTGGCTCTTAATCCAGAGGTGAACTAGTGCACTGTCTTACAGGCAGCTAAGCTTGCCAGACAGCCAGTTGTCAGTGAAAGGGCTTGTCCTACTTCTCCCAAGGCTACATTCCCCTTTTCTCTCTCACCATTGAACTGGGGAGCTGAACTGGCAGGAAAAAAAATTGAGGAATTTTTTTTTTCTTTTCACTTGGTTCAGTTATCTCCTTGTTTAGGTCGAGTGAGGAGCAGTACTGGAAGTGGGATTGCTGGTAACAGGCTGCTCTGAGCTGTAAGGAATTCCCAAGGACTGCAGTGGAGGAGACACTAACACCAGCCCAGTGTTGTTAATTAAATAATTTGCATACTTGGAAATTAAGCCCATTTTTAGTGATTTTTTTTTTTTTTGTTCAAATATTACATGGCAACCCCTTCAGCGTAGCCACCACGTACTGAAAATAGCTGTATCTGGGGCCTGCATGGAGTGTTTAGGATTGCCTTTCCTTTATAATCCCTTCCTAAGAGGGAGCAGATCTCAGGCAACTTTCCTAGTGTCTGAAATAATCTTTAGGAATAAATCCTTAGGAATGTGGGTGCTTGGTATTTCTGCTGTTCAGAAAAAAAGATTCATGGACAAAAATGCAAGGAGACTATTGAGTCATTGTACAGCAGTGAGAGGGCTGCAAGGGTGAGCCAGACTGGGGGAGTTTGTTTAATTTTCCAAGATAAATGCTGATGTATCTTGTCCAGATAAATCTGATTTAGAATCACAGAACCATTTGGGTGGGAAGGTACCTTAAAGCCCATCTTGTTCCACCCCTGCCATGGGCAGGGACACCTTCCACTAGCCCAGCTTGCTCCGAGCCCTGTCCAGCCTGGTCCTGGATTCTTCCAGGGATGAGGCAGCCACAGCTTCTCAACCTGTGCCAGGGCCTCACCCCCTCACAGGGAAGGATTTCTCCCTAATACCTAGCTTACATTTCCCCACTTTCAGTTTGAACCCGTTATTTCTTGTCCTTAATATCCTATTTTGCAGAAGATGGAAGGGAGAAGAAAATACTTCATTGTTTGTCTAACCTTTGTCGGTTATATCAAAATATCTGAATTTGGAAGTGTTCTCTAGAACTTTGTCATGACAGTGCAGTGATTGTTTATCATTATCAGCCAAATAGCCTGTTCTGGTTAGGCTGGGGAAAAATCTTCCCATGAAGAGTGATAATAAAACGCAATAAATTACTAAAAGTACCATTTTAAAGGTTTCATTAATAAATAGCCTTTTGGAAAAGGCAATTGGTATAAAGCACACTTCAGAAGGGAAAAGCTTTGGGAAATTTTCCTGCAATTAAAAACCTGATTAATATTGCTGGCAATGCTCTAGTGGGTCAGAACCCTCTTCCTGCCTTTGCAAATAAATGGGAAAGCCTGTTCCCAGTTTTTACAGTACTTTGTAGGCATTGGGCTAATGAATGTGATGGGTGTTGCTTGCCTGTGATTTTGGGGTGGGATCTCTTTGAGTGAATATATCCAGGTTGATGAGAGGAAGTGATTTGTCTCTCTGCCACTGGATTGAGCATCCTCTTCCAGGAAAGATCAATGGTGTCCCAGGCTGCTGGAGGAATTTGTTCTCCCAGAACACAGCAATCCCTTAAAAGTAACGAGGTATTTGGGATATGCCTCACCAGAAGCTCTGGACTAATAATGCTGTGCAGCTCAGGAGGGTTTCTGTGTAGAGGAGCAGTGTGCTATTCCTCACCATGATCAGAACTTCCCTGATCCAAGAACACACAGGAAAAGGCTTCTGTGCTTGGACAGAACATACCTGCAAAAATCCCCAACTCATGTCCATGTATTGGACTTAAAATACCTGGAATTGTACCACGGTAGATACACTTCTATCAAAATACAGTGGACTTCCAGCAAATTTGAAACTGTTGGAGGTGGGGTCAAAATGAATCACTTTACTGCTGCTCTTTTGGTCAGGCCTTCATGGGTTTGAATATTTTAGTCCTCTTTTAGAAAAATGGGGGGTGTTGAGCAGAGCTTTGATTAAGGGATCCCTGGATCTTCTTGTACATCTTTGGTTGTTAAACTTAAAGGAGCCTTTAAATCTGTCTTTGCCTTTCTAATCCCATTAGAGGGGGAAGTGGCAACACAAAGCCCCTCTGGCGTATGTCAGTGACTTCACTGCCAGCACAGAACCAGCTGTTCTTCTTGAAAATAGTTTTATTTAACATTCTCTTGTCTTTTCTCACATTGTTTCACCCCTTCCAAGGAGACCGGTGTGGAGAGCAGTTGATGCAAAGCCCAGAGCAGAAAAAGCCCCGCAGTTCTTTGATGTCGTGAGTTTAGTGCTGCCACCTCCAGCAGTGCCAGCAGTTTGGGTTTGGATGTGTTGTGCTCAGTGCAGGGTGTGTCTCAGGTCCCATTTCTCAACTGCAGATGTTGAACTGTTTCCCACGTGTGCCCCGTTATCTGTGTGAATCTTGAAGGAAGTGGGCTCTGGTGCAGCTTTTGAGCCCCAAGGTGCTTGTGCAGGGAGCAGCCCAGGGTGCCTGGTGCTATTCCTTCAGTCCCACTGCTGCAGCTCTCATGTTTCTTGTCATTTATTCCCTCTTTAGTTAAATTACTTGAGTGATTTACACCCAGATCCTCTAATTGTAAAATCACTCGATGCCTGTTACGTTCTCTTCCTGCAGTTGTGGTGTAGCTGTTCTCTTCCTTTCTCTCTGCATCTCCCGGTTCCTTTGGCTTGGATTTTTGTTCCCACAGGCTGTTTCTGAGGCTTATTTGAGCCTGCTGTGTACAGGGGGTTCAACCTGAGTGCAGCACGAGGAGCTCAGAAGCTGTGGGTGTCCAGGGCTGATGTGTGTGCCATGAGGTTGCTTAGCACTGGAGCTGCCGTAGGCTGCAGCCTCTCTGACTTGTCTGGAGCCCATTGGATGTGTGCACTCGTGTTTAATGGCCAGTGTTAAATTCCCTCTGTATGCCAAGAGAACAGGTAAATGTTAAATGCCTTCTTGGATCCTTCACCTGGGCTGTTCATGGTTGCTTGGTTCCAGGGAAGGGGAAAATGAGATCAGCTCCCATGACCCACACAGCAAAGATGAGGCCTGGAGGAAGATATTCTCTGCTATTTGTTGCTTTTTTCAGCCTTTCCACAGCGCTGTTTTTATCCTTTCCTTACAGATTCCCAGCACTTGTCTTCTTTCATTTCTTTCTAGACCAAAGTTGCTGGTTCTGTATCTTACAAATGACTTCTGGCTCGTAAGAACTTTATTCTTACTATTCCTGAGCAAGTTTCCTCGACCTCCCTGTGAAACCCAGGAGGGAGGAAAGCTGTAAACCAAGATGTGTGTCTCATTCAATGAGTGACAAAGATCAGAAATTCTCTTCTGACTCATTCATCCAACTGTTGACATGGCTTAAAAAAACCTCAGGTGGCAGCCTGGAGGCAGAGTACAGCTGCACTTAAAATACACTCGATTAAGGTGAATTTTGACCCTTAGACTCTGGATACAGGCAGTACAACAGTGCAGTTTGTTCCAATATTAACTATTTAATTGACTATTAAGCCTGTTTGCTGATTGTTTTTCTTGTGATAATCTGTAGTTGCACAGTGAGCTAGGCTTGTCGTTTGCGTAGCCTTTAGTATTGACTGATTGCTGCTGGCAGGAATAAACTGTCAGAAATGGCTTTTGTCTCCTTCCTGGTGGAAGTCCCAATTAAGTAATAACCAGTGCTGCCCAGACAATTAAACACTTGTCCTAACACAGAGCCAGTAAGTTTTCCCGTGCACCCCACAGCCCTATAGGACATGACCCTCTAGACTCTGTTTGGCAATTCTTTATTTGTCCCTTTAATTATTGTAATTGCAGAGCAAACTGCCCCAGGAGCCTGCAGGATGAAGGGGGCCCAGATACATCTTCCATTCCCCAAAACTAAAGCTCAGCATCTGTTGCATGATGATATCATTTCCTTTTAACCACTGCACTGCACTGTGGCTGTAAATGCCTGTTTCCTTTCTGCAGAGGATGTTCCTTTTAATGGAAGTAAAAACCTGCCTGGAGGATAGAGGGTGCAGTTCCATGCAGTGGTTATGTAGATCTAAGATCTGCTGCTGCTGTTTTTCTGAGCTGTTGGAGGGAAGAAGCTTGACCAAAAATTGTGTAATGTTTTTTAATTTGTACAGAACTCATCTTCTGTCAGCCTGGCTACCTGAATCCGGGTAGTTCCAGGGTGGTGAGTGCCTGAGCACGTGGGTGGGAGCAGGATTGCCCTTTCAGCTCCCGGCTATCTGATAGTTGAGCTGTAACATGAAACCCTGAGATAGAGAAACTAAAACCAAGGTCAGCGTTCATTAGCGAGAGCTCCATCAAAGCACAGTTCCTGTTACACAGAAATGTGCTGCTGGATTCTGCTTTTTTCCAAGTCCTAGTCCAATGGAGAGTGACAGCAGGTTTCCCCTGCTGCTGCCAGTGTGTGAAGAACCATTTCCTTCAATCCAAGTCCCAGTTTCTCTCTAGATGTTGGTGACCCTGAGTGCGTGAGAACTGCTGACCTCGGTCTGCAGAGAGCAGGGCTCTGTTCTCCCTGCAGTATCCCTTTTCCTGCCTTCCCTGCTAACGCCCTGTGTGCCCGTGCAGTTCCTGAGGGTGACGAAGCAGTACCTGCCCCACGTGGCCCGGCTGTGCCTGATCAGCACCTTCCTGGAGGATGGCATCCGCATGTGGTTCCAGTGGAGTGAACAGAGGGACTACATCGATGGCACGTGGAACTGTGGCTACTTCCTGGCCTCCATCTTTGTGTTCCTAAACCTCTTTGGGCAGCTGAGTAAGTGGCTCTGGGGCTGTTGAGGTGCGTGGCTGCAGCTCTGGCTCATGCAGGCACTGTGAATCATGGCAGCGTGGGATGCCTCACTGATTTCCTAATCGCCCCTGACAGCTCAGAACTGACAGTACTACATGGGCTGAATGAAAAGAACTCTGAACTGACCTGCTCCAGCCTTTCCTGGAAGCAGTCGTGGAGAGTTTCTTGTGACACATTGCCTCTGAGTCAGAGATGCCAAGAATCCATCAGGACAATCTGGTTTCAGTTCTGTACATGTATCCATAAATACAAACCACACCCAGAGTTCTCTAAATTAAATACTCCTGTTTTCTTGAATGGGAAAGTGTGGAGACTTTCTCGGCCTCCTGTTTTTGTGGGCATTCATCTCCATGGCAAAGTCTTACTTTGGAGAGGGTGCACTTAAGCCTGAGTGAGGTGCTTGTGTCAGAAATTTTTCCAAAGCCCAGCAATCAAAATAATCCCAGAAGGGAGTGCTCTGCTGTATGTGTGCTGGGTAGGCTCAAGATATCAGAAATGGGGAGAGGTAAGATCCTTTTCTGTTTATGTTATGTCCCTAATTTACTGTTCCTGATTGCCAATTTCTTATCTTGTGTCTGGATTTAGATTTTTTGCCCTCACTATTTTGTGTAGAGGTCACCTTAATTTAACGCAGCTGCCAGTCCTCGTGTCAAAGTGACAAAGGCTGTCAGTGCTTTGTGATGGAAGACTTGAGAAAGCCTTTGGGTTTTATCCTCTCAGGGAAAAACAATACAACATGATGGCCCTAACAGTTACCTCATGAAAGAAAAAAAAAAAAAAAAAAGAAAGGAAAATCCAAGTTAGCATTCCTGCAGCAGCTCTTCCAAGTGTAACTGTGTTCAATTTCCCCCCCTCAGGTGGCTGTATCCTGGTGCTGAGTAGGAACTTTGTGCAATACGCCTGCTTTGGACTGTTTGGAATTATAGCATTACAGGTAGGAGGCTTAAATCTTCATCCCTTCTAAACTGTACCTTTCAAATCTCTCCAGTACTCCCAACATGTTTAAATATAACTTGCAACCCTGGAATTTTTCTCCACCCTGGCCTAGTGCCAGTCCTTGATGGCATTGAACTATTTTGCTGCTTCTGTTCTCCTGATGTGCCTAATAGATGTAATTGCAATTAGTCAGCTTGGAGACATTCATTCAATACTTGACCTTGACCAATTTAGCAGACATAACTGGCAGTTTACCTGGATGTCAGTTAATGAGCCAAATGTGGAACTTGCAGTTGCTTTGGCCTTCAGCTGTGTTCCCACCACAAAGGATCCTGGCTAGTAGCATCCTTCCCCTACAAAACCAGGAAATTTTGGGGGGCCTAAAGCACAAATCAAATTCTGGCTTCCATCCCCTGTTTTACACAAACTCACTGGACCACGCTGATGTGACCTACCTTGTTTCCCTCACTATATTGTATTTATAATTGAATTCTGCTACGGCTGATACGGACTTGAGATTGTAACAGAAATTCAGTGTCATTTCTGTGGTGTTTTAACCCGTTTTATTCTTTGCCTAGACTATTGCATACAGCATTCTATGGGACCTGAAGTTCTTGATGAGGTATGCCTGCTTCTGAAAGTTTTTATGCCAACAGAATGAAAACTGACATTTGGTGGCAGAGGAAATGATAATTTGTACATAGTATTTACTAGAAAGACTTTAGAAGTGATGCATTTACATTGAAAAAGAAGTGACAGCACTTAAAAAAAATCAGGAGAGTCTATGTTAAACTGCAGACAGCAGGCTCAGGAAGGGAAGGACTAATCCTAACCCACTGGGATCCAGGTGCTTCTGCTGCTAACCTTGCTGAGAGCTCATCCAACTGTCTACACTGGGTCAGAGTTGCTTTTATTTCCTAAATGGCTCAAATGGCAATTCCGTTACTGCATGACTGAAGCTGTTTTCTGAGAAAACTACAGCGTGCAGTCACTGGAGTGGTTTCTGGGATTTTAAACCTCTTAACACCTTCCCTAAGGACAAGACAAGATTATAAACGTGAGCTTTCCTGTCAGGCCCTGAGTGATGGTTTGCTGTTGCCTTTCCACCCCTCTGGGGGGAGGACAGCACAAGAGCTGCACTCTGGGCTTACTACAGCCCTGTCAATGTGTAACTTTTCAGCAGTGCTGCCGCTTTGTTTTCTCAAAGCAACCTCTGAACTACTTTGGCATATATGGCTAAACCTGAGGTACAGAATAACTTTTAACACAACTAAATCCGTGTTGTAACAGCCACTGAGGCAACTGTGCCTGAGTGGTGGGTGCTGGACTTCCCTGGCAGGCTGTGCTCCCACAAATCCTTGGCGTGCTCAGTGCTGCTGGGGCTGGGAAGCCTTAACACGAGACCAGCACATCCCACGGTGCAGAGCAAGTCACTCCTCACTCTCACTCAGATCCTTACTGAAATTGTCAGATACGATTTTACAGATACACATCAGCGCAAGCTGTACTAAACTGTTTTTTCTTCTTTTTTTTTTTTTCCTCCTTTTTCCCCATTTGTGTAGGAATCTTGCCCTTGGGGGAGGCTTGCTGCTGCTTCTGGCTGAGTCCCGCTCGGAGGGGAAGAGCATGTTTGCTGGTGTCCCCACCATGAGGGAGAGCTCCCCCAAGCAGTACATGCAGCTGGGGGGGCGCGTGCTGCTCGTCCTCATGTTCATGACCCTGCTACACTTCGATATGAACTTCTTTTCTGTAAGTATCCCAGCATCATAGTATGAGTTGAGCAGCTGGAATGTAGTGGCAGTGCCCAGATGGCCTGCAGGGTCTGCTCAATGCTTGCTGAAATCTAGAAGTAAAATTAGTGCTTCAGAAAAAGTTATTGGGTTGTCTGTGCCACGACAACTGAACTTTCCCAAGCTCTGCTCTGATGCTGGTGTATCTATTTAAGAACTGTGTAAGTAAATGGCTTTTTTCTTGGCTTTTTCCCTTGCAGATTCTGCAGAACATTGTGGGCACAGCCCTGATTATCTTGGTGGCAATTGGCTTCAAGACTAAGCTGGCTGCCTTGACTCTGGTCATCTGGCTGTTTGGCATCAACATCTACTTCAATGCCTTCTGGACCGTCCCAGCCTACAAGCCCATGCACGACTTCCTCAAATACGATTTCTTCCAGACCATGTCTGTCATTGGAGGGCTCCTCCTCGTGGTTGCACTGGGTCCCGGCGGAGTCTCCATGGATGAGAAGAAAAAAGAGTGGTAACAGGAATAGCAACACTTCTTGGGACATACTGTACTAAGTCCAGAACTGATTCTCTATGGATTCAACAAAAACTGCCAGCATTTTACACGTACATGCCCCCTTCCTATAAAAGGCACAGATGTTTTGAATTTGATTTTCTGTGGCACCAGTAATACAATAGATAAAACCCTATTTCTTCAAGGAATGTTGCCTAGGCTTATTCTAACTTCCTAGATTTGGAACTAACCCAAGGAATCTGCATTTTGCTGATGCTTCAGTGAATTGCAGTAGAACAGTTGCTGTCTGGAATGTCAGCAGTGTCTTAAAATTTGCAGAAAGGTGAGCAGATACAGCTGGATCATTCAAGGTGCTGTTGGGTTGTAGCTATAACTAAAAAAATGGATCCCCTTTCTTGCCCTCATCAAAACTGTCTTGTGCATAAGGAGTTCCATTGCTGGTTATAGCATTGCTTAGCAAGGTGGAAAGCAGCATCTAAGAAAACCTGGAAAATCACTGTTATTTTGCTGCTCAGAGGCCTGTAATTCCCTTTTGTTTAACAGGGAGAGGTCCTTCCTGCTCCTGAACAGAAGGCAAAAAGAAAACCCTGAAAGTAGTTGTACCCCTTTCTGGGTAAGAAAAGGGAGAGGGTTTTCTAACATGTCCCTCTTCTGCCCGTAGGGGAACAAGGGGGAATCCTGTATTAATCATGAATCCTGTATTGCTAATTGGATTTCAAGGAAGTGGGGGAGATAATCCCGAAGAGACAGAACGTTAGATTCTGTGAAAATTCTGTGCCAAAAGAATTCTTTATTCTGCATTCTTTTCCCCAAAGTTGCCCCTCCTGAATTCCCAAGAAGGGAGCCAAGTTGTGCTGCAGGTTCCATAATAAAAGCTCCTTTCTGCTAATAACCAGCTTCCATCTGTATATGCCCCAAATTCATATTTGAATTGCAGGTTATTGGTGAAAATGTCTTGAGAATTACAGAAATTCCCCTTTTCTGTGCACTCAGTACTTGCCAGATGAGAGCAGTCGATCTCCTAATCTGTAGTCTTTGCTTCTTAGATTCACTTCTGTCAGTCTCTTGGCTGTAAAAGTCGCAGCTGACTGAAGAGCTGGGGTGCTGAGCTCTCCAGGACAGCCCCTCCTCTGCCACCTCAGACCACGCAGAGCTGTGCAGGGAGGAAGTGTGGAAGTGGCCCCCGTTCCCAACTCTGCACACAGTTATAGCTGAGGAATGTGAGTGCAAAGCCTGGGCAGTGGAGAAGCAGCCAGAGGTGGACCTTCCACGGGAGGAACTCGTGAGGGTGAGCAGAGGAAGGCCCTGTTTGGCCTCTCAGTGCCACGACCTCTGTGCCATGACCATGCTTAGTGCTGCTCAGAGGAGGTGTTTTGTCCTCTCTTAGTCAACTAGGTGTGAACCTGTTTCACTAGATTGTGGAGGAATTCTAGACAGCATGAGCCCTACCAGCTTCCTACCATTACACTGATTCCTTGCACTGTTGTCTCCCCTGAGGAAGATGCTCAGCTCTTTGTTCAAGGAGGAATTCAGCTGAACATCTCCAGTGGGAGCTGTTTCCCAGGGTCTCCTGATAAGGACACTCACCTGGACAGTTCAGTTAAACGGTTGTTTTTTAGGAGAGAAAACTGGGCTGAAAGAACTAATGAAAAATAGAAGAGCACTGTTGAAAGTTAAACCAGTGATTTCATCATCCTAAGGGGATAATAGCCTCTGTAAGGGCAAGATGTGCTGCTGCTGGAGGAAGCCAGTTGCTATCCCAGAACAGTTAGGGTTGGAAGGGACCTCTGGAGATCATCTAGTCCAACCCCCACGTCCAGATTGGTGGGAGGGGAATTCAGCATTAAGGTCGGGTCACTGATGGCTTTCTTTCCAAGGAAGGTTTGCAAGTCTTCACCTCAAATGTTCCCTGTGCCTGACTCTTCCTGGCAACACAAACTGGTCCTTTCAGTCACAGATCTGCAGCACGGGAGGCTTTCACTGCTTCACTGCAGGTCTTACAACGGTTCTAGACTCATCAAGGCAGCCACTCTCAGATACCTGAACTGCTGTTGATGTTCATAGTATTTATAAACGACAGAAACTACTCCTGCAAGTAGCCCCTTGTCTTTCTCAACTTCCTTGTGTCCTGTCTAAGGAGCTGGATGACAGACTAGTCTGAAATACTGACCAGTTTCCTCTGTGAAAATCAAGCCCCCTTTCCAACACAAGACCCTAGAAAAGGAACTGATGCTGTCCCCTGCAGCAGGAATACTTCAGTGTTCCAGGGGCACAGTTAGGTGGAGGGCATTATCAGATACTTTTAGGCAGCACAATGTGCAGACTTTACTAACTGTGAGTCGTGATGCAGAAGATTCTGGTTTCCTACATACACTGCTGTACTTGTGCATCTCCCAGAAATACAGTGACCTCTCCCCGTGGCTGAGAAGCTCTCACAAGCAGGATGTCAGCTACCAATTGGCTCTGCAAAGTGTTCTGGAATTCATTCTGAATATATTTTTGCTTTCTATGTGGAAAAAAAAAAAAAAGAAATAAGTATAAATTCTCATTTTATGCTGTATTTTGTACCTTAGTTGTGTTTGAAAATGTTTTGATTTTTGAAAACAATCAAAATAAAACAATGGCATCTTTGTATCCACTTGGCGTGTGTGGCTGGTGATGCTCCACTGCTGAGCTGCTGTGCTTTCCTGCCTGCCAAAACTCAGCTTTCTGTAAAAACCTGGACTTGACTGCAGCAGCCAGCCTTCCCTTGGTGTGGAAGCTTCCCTTGAAGCTCTTGGAATACAACTTCATTCCACCCTATTATTCCCCTCCACACCTGGAATGGTTAACTGGAATGGGCAAACACTTCATCCTGTGCTCCCACTGGGATTGTCACACAACAGGCTTCAGGCCAGGTATTTATCATAAAATTTATTTCCCATTGGTTGCTTTCTTGAAGATTTTGGGTTTTCGATGATGGCTCTTGAATTTCTTCTTTAAAGGGCCTGTCTGTTTCTGTAGAGGAAAAAAAAGTTAATCAGCTTATTTCCAACATCCAAATCAAGCCTGGCCTGAGACAGCTTAAAGAGAAACTGAGTGTGATCTCCTACAGGCACAATGAGCCCAGCCCTGCTCACGGAGCCAGGATCCTGCAGCTCAGCAGCCCTTTCTGCTGGTTTCATTAGGTACAAATTGGCAGGCTCCCTGCAGCAATGAATCCAAACTTTATCCGGCCTTAACTTTCTAGTTTATAAAGTAAGACAGTGCCTTACTAACACATTTATAAAGTAAGACAGTGCCTCAAAAGTGACAGGAAAATGGTCCAGAGGGACACTGTGACTGCAAAAGGGCTTAATTTTTTTGTGTGTTTGGAGAACAGTTACAGAACCCACAAGACAAAACATGAGCTTTCCTTCTAAGATGATGTGGGGCAGGATCCCACCAAAGATGAGCTGTTTGTACGGGCAGGAACATCCTTCAGTACCACAGCCAGGATAAATTTTGCCTGGCAGGAATTCACACTCGGGATGCAAGTCACTGTCTGGCACACAGGGAAAGTTATTCCAAACAGCTTTGCACCTTCTGCTGGTTCCCAGACAGGAATAGCTGGAACACCTACAGGATGGGATCCCAGCTCCACACCCCCTGCTGCTGCAGGCAGCGGGATGACTCCCACCTTTCCTCTCTTGTTGCCAGCTGCTCTGCTGCCATTCCTCCTTGCCCCGTGCTCTCCATCCACGTCTCCATTCTGCTTGGCCTCATCGTCCTCGCTGTCTGTCGCCAAGTCATCGCTGCCCTTTGTGGTCTGTGGAGCTGATGGGTTCTTTTCTGGGAAGAGCGCAGCTAAAATACAAAGATTTAGCTGAAAATCAGTTCCCTGTGCACACAGGCTCTGCATCCCCTAACTTTGCTTTAAAGGTGGTATGCTAAGCTGCTTCCAGACACCATATACGTGTCACTACTGAAATACCTGGGAAATAAACACGCTGGTGTTTTATTGGAAATGTGCCTTAGTGCTCTTTCTGTTCCCATTCTGGGAGCTTCAGCACAGGTGGTGCCATGTGTTACCCCTCTGCTGCCGCAGCAAGATGGATTTGCACCTCCAGATCTAAGCAGAACAGCCTGACCACCTTCTGTCAAAGACTTGCTGAGAAACAAGGAAAGTGGAGATTCCAAAAGCAGCAAATCCCAGTGGATCTTTTCTCCCTTCCCTCACATCTTGCATGATCCAACTCATGATTACTTAGCATTAACTATTTTTTATTTGGTGGTGGTAAGCTTTTCCAAAGCCAAGGACTCCCAACTGGGATGAAGTCAGGTGCCTCTGGCACAGCAGCATCAGGCAGCAATTGTAAAGAAACCAGGAGACAATGAGCCAACAAACTCCCTTCAGGATATGGAGGACACCAAGGTTCTCACTCACGTGGGTACAGGTCACTCATGCTGTCGTCTGTCTCCTCTCCATCCTCATCACTGGACTTTGGTTCCCAGAACTCCTCTTTCCTGTGAGGCTGCCTGCTCCCGTTTGTTTGGTCATCACGGTGCTGTGCCCGCTGCTTCTTCTGTCTCAGGCAGGCAGGGACGTATTCCACTCCTTCCCTCTGGCATTCCTCATCTAAGAGTGATGCACTGATCAGCTGCCCAGTCCCTGAATCCTCCCACTCCCAGCTCAAGCTTGTAGGAAATGCAACTCAAAAATACAGCAGGCTCCAACCCAAATACACATCCATATAATCTACAGCATTATGGATCAGGGAAGATGTTTACACAGATTCTGCTGGACACATGAATCACAGTCCGTGGGGAAGTTTTAGAGCTGATCCTCCCAAGGAAGGATGTTCCAAGGTATTTGCCAGAGGCCAACTGCTCCCTATATCTGAGACCTTCCCTCTTAGCTGAGGAGGACACATAGTAACACACTGCTGACAATTTAAACAAAACTGTCCCACTCGCTTCAGAGATCCGCTGGAATCCCAACAGCTCAGGAAAGAAATGCTGTCTGGTTACAGCTTCAGTAAAGCTACTTACACATTTTCAGGGCCTTCTGGTAGCGCTTCCCTTGGACATGCCGCAGGACATGCTCTGGAAGCTTGTTGATGTGTCTGAGGGTGAGCTTGCAGAACAGCTGGTGTCTGACAGACATAGAAAGAGCCAGAAACAGAGTTAAAGTGTG
>VYZQ01049533.1:23121-41545 GCA_013400655.1 Mystacornis crossleyi | reverse complement strand
TGTGTGTGTGTGCGCAGAGTCCTGCCCAGTGTAGATTATATGAATACCTGCAATTACAGTCCATGAACTGAGCCGTGAAGTGTGATGAGACCTACGCTGAGGCCCACTTGCTTGCCTCTTCTTGTGCTTGCTGCAGTGCAGCATCTCCACCTCCTGGCACTGCTGTTCCAAGGATGCCAGCCCAAGATCCCATCCAAAGGGCACAAGAGGAACTGAGCTCTGGGATCTGGCTCTGCAGGAGTGAGCCAGTGGATTTTCATCTCACTTAGTGAGCTCCTAAAGTAACATTTGCAGTTCCCTTTGTCACAACCGTATCTAACTCCTCACAGTGAGGAGCCTCTACTGCTTTGACAAACTTTAGCTGCCTCAGAGGTACAACGGGGAAGAGAACAGGGACCCCACGCAAGCTCCAGTGCTACAGCAAAGCCAAGCACATCTTGAATTCCTGGGAAAGCAGCACCCAAATACACTACTGAGTTTTTACAGCCACCATGAAACTGTGGCATGTGGGATGCTGCAAGGGAGATGACCCATGCTTCTGCAGCCCCCAGTCTCTTCCATCTGATCTGAGAGACCGTAAGGCAGGGCAAATCCCAATCAAGGCTCTATTTCAGTTTAACTTTTTAAAGCTGAATCCCCCAAGCTCAGAGCAGAGACGTAGTAGAAAGAACAGCACTGCCATTAAAGGAGACTAGTCAAAGGCATCCTGGCCTTGTGGCATGCTGGAAACAATTTTACTTCTCTGACCTTTTTGCTTATAGGACAGTTAAAACAGAGGTGTCCCACCACCCAGGACCCTCTGCAGCTGCCGAAGTCTTCAAGTACTCCCGTAAGCCCTAAAATGACCTAGATGTGCAGCATCACCCTTTGGGCTCGCTCTCACTCACCTCTACCGGTTTGTATGCTGCTTAGGGACATGCAATTCCTCATGTTACACAGACCCAGAAGAAGGCAAAGCTGCTATCCTGGAAGTTTCACTTGGACGGATGCAGGTTTGAATCCCACGTTTTGTTTCAGAGCATAATACAAGGTACTCCAGGACATCTTCCAGCTGCAGAAGGTCCTGGAGTGAAAAGCAGCTCGCCAGCTCTGCTTCCAAACCTGTCTGAACCAGTTTCAGCAGGAAATAAAAAACCGGTCAAGCAAGGGGTCTGCAAACCAATAAGCAAAACCAACACAATTGTCTCGAGTGAAGCAGGCATCTAGGAGATTGCCAGGAGATTCTCCTCCTATTCCAACGGAGTTAAATTCACTGCCAGCTCCACCGGGAGACAGCTGATGCCCCAGTCCTTTCTGACCTCTTTATAATACATCTTCAGTAAAGGCTGCAGAGTGCTCCACAGAGGCCTTAGTCATTTCTAACAGTTTGGTAACTCTCCAAGCAGGGACAAGAACAGGAACATAATGCATGCTCTGAACTCAGGTATCTGCTTTTAGGGCACTGCATTCAAGCCCTCTTTCCTTGTAGCTGGATTCATGAAAAATGACAGATCCTTCAAAAATACAGGGCCCTCATCCCTGGGGCTCAGGGATATTAAGTGGGGTCTGAGGCAGAAGCTCAGCAAAGGGACACTGTATAAGGATCCCAGGACACATCCTTAAAAGACAGCGACAGCAAAATCAAAAGTACTATGAGCCACTTGGTTTGGTTCTCCTGCATGGATCTCCCACCTGGCAACTGCAAAGGGGAGATGTTTCTGAACTGCATAGAAAATTAAATGGCTTTTGCATATTAAAAAAATTCAGATGAAAACACAGTTACACCAGTTACTAAACAGTGGGTGGATGAGCAATCACCGTTTCGTATTAAATAGACCCAACTAGATTGATCTCCATACTGCCACACTCCCGGCATTACAGCTTCAGTGCACAGCAGCAGACTGAGTGCCTGCTAAGGCCAGGGAACGCTCCCACGAAGGTGGCACACCCCGGCAGGAGGGCTGCGGTCCCAAGGAGCAGGCTGTTAAGACGTCTGCTCTGTCCTCTCACTCCTTCAATGCTCACGCATCCCAGACCAGATGGGCACACTGGGAAACAGGCCTCCGGCTGGAAAAGGATTCCAGTTTGTGGATTCTTTACAATGTGGTTTCCACGCAACTTCACAGCAACAAATCGCTAGTTTCTTCCTATGGAGAATGGAAAGAGAGGTGAGTAGCAGCAAAACAGGAGGCGAAGGCCACCCAGCACGGGAGGTGACAGTAGGGAACGCTCTAACACAAGTTCTGCTGGTACCAGGCATGTTTCATGGGCAGCAAGACTCAGGACAAGGGAGTCTCCTTGCATTATTCCTGACCACCATTCAAAGACCTCACCTTCCTTCCACCTCCTCCAGCCACCACAGACAATTTTGAGTCTCCAGTTTATCCACAGCAACACAGAAGCACAATCAATTAATGATTATCACTGACATAAGAAGGTTCATTGCCAGAAGTAGCAGGTCAACACATGAAATCTGAGCCCAAGCTACTCTCCCAAGCTGGAACGATACCCTGAAGAGACATGAAGCTGACTGAGCTGCCAGCTTTTATTTGGCAGCTTTTCCCCCTTAAGTAAGGTACTTGATTTCTTCTACCTGGCCTCTGGATCTCCTCCTGTAGCAGCTTCTGCCCTGCTTTCCCGGCATTAAGTTCTTGCCAATGGGAAGATTTACAGCCTCGCACATAAAGCTAGTACTTGAAGGATCAGAAACCAGGGGAATATCACTTGTGCAACAGCAGCAGGTCCCAGTAGGACATATCACTGTCTTGCAGTGGTTGCAGGCCTGTCCAGCTCACATCCTGGTAGGCACTGCCTGCTGAGCTGTACCACCCACCCCAGGTCTGCCATCACAGCCCAAAGAGTTAAGAGCTGTACATTAACACAAGTATTTTAAGTCCCTCATCTCTCAGACCTCCCCCAGCATCTGATTAAGGGATCCTGGCTCTGGAAATGCCTATTTCCTAATGAGTTACATTAAATAGATATTTGCATGGAGCAGGGCACACACAGCACAGTTACCAGGGCTCAGCTGCAGGGCACAAACTAACAGCAGCATCTTATAAGTCCTCAAAACCACACAGCTGGGGGAGAAACCAGAACTTTGGTGCCAGCGCTCAGCCTGCTCTTTCCCACATCTGGAGAAGGAAAATGGCTGCTCATGAAGCACGGCTGCCAGGGTCAGCCCAAGGGGATCAGGATCAGTTTGTATCACAGTCACACACTGCTTCACTAGATCTCTGCACAAAGATGTCTAGGTGTCTTGGTTAGGAGGAGGATGAAGACCTAGATTTTTAGTGCTCTAGTGGACACAGTGCATGGAGAGTACCACAATGGCAGTATCAGAGCATGCAGACATGGCAGACCAGCAGCTGTTCAGGGATAGTGCTAAGACCAGGGATAAGAAATACCATGTGCCAGAGGCACACTGACTGCCCTGCTTTTGTCCCTGCATGATCATAGCACATCCTCACCATTTCATGGCACAACGTATGTGAATGCACAGGGCAGGAAACATTTCCCAGCCTGCTTCTCCTCCCGCTCTGCCAGCCTCCGCCCAAGATTGCTGCATGGGACACAGCCAACTCTTTTGTGGTGGAGCAATTTTAAAGGCTTCACAGTACCAACCCACTCCCCGGCAAAGCCTTGGCCAACTGCCACCAAACTCACTTGTCCAGGAACAAATCCAGGGAATCCCGCTACAGCTCATTTCAAGAGACTTTCCTCCAAGCAGGTCTGAATTAAATGGTATACCAAGAACATTTTTACATTCATCATGAGATCCAAATGGGTTTTCAACACACGATCAATGGGTCCACAGAAACCTATCCCCAGTGCTTTCCCTCCAGCCAGCGGCCCTGCCATCTGCAGCAATCATTTTCCTTCATGCCTTGTCATCCCCAGCCTCCAGATGACTGCATCCACTCCAGTCACGAGGCCCCCACCTGGGAGCTGCCCCTGCCCCACAGCATTTCAGAGTCCAAAGTCCCATTGATCCCATCAGCATCAACTCCACAGCTGGCAAGATGGGAGCACTGCAGAGCATCAGCCATGTTCTGCCCGATGGAAAACCTTTGGCACCAGCACTGACGGTTTATCTGGAAGAGGAAAGGATAAAGAAAAAATAATGTACCAGGGTTCATAGTGCTTGTGATGAATAACCTAAGACACACAATTTTCTCTAGGCTTCTAAATAGGAAGCGTGAAGTAAAAGTAACACAGGCCTTTTTGAGAACACAAGTTTCCTGCCAGCAGAGTTACTGTGAAACTGGGACACAGTTAACAGACACTGTGGAAGGCAGGCTGGAGGACAGGAGGACAGGAGGCATAGCCTGACAGAACAGTACAACAAAAATGGCACTCTCGGGTTAGAAACGTGCTGTGCCAAGTACACATACATAGGAGGACCAAATGAACAGGCAGTAGTGACCTGTGGCTCAGTATCAGAGCAGCTACTTTGTTTTCTACCCCAGGTGGGCACTTCAGCCTCACCTTCACACACAGCTCAACAACCACCCATCGCTGAAGCTATTCTCTACCCAGAAGGAGTGGTATTTTGGAATGGGAGGGTACTGAACAGAGAGAACAGCACACCTAAAGCTACTGTCAAGACACTGAAATGAAAGTAATAGGCATTCACATGCAGCACAGCAGCAGACACCAGAAAGACACTCAGCTGCTCCTCTAAGGTCCCTACCAAATTCCCTTGTGCCACTCCAGCTAGAACAGACCATGGCTGAATTTTTGTTTTGCAGGAAAACCCATGCATCAAAAAACCAAGGAACTGGCTGCTTTTATGAGTGTTGTTTCACATTTTTTCCCACCACAATACAGCTCTGTGTTCCAAGCACATTCCCACTCTGTGGAGTGAAGTACATACAGGCTATAGATACACAAGAGGGCAGGGCTTCTGTCCAGGGGGACCTCACCAAGTTGGAGGACTGGATCAACAACAGTGCTGTGAAATTCAACAAGGACAAGTGCATAACTCTACACCTACAACAGGACAACCCCATGCACCACCGTAGCCTGGAGTTCTGCCGGCTTGGGATCTGGTGGAGAACATGTTGAACACAATCCAGCAGTGCATCTTACGGCAATGAAAGCCAAGTTAGTAAAATAAAATAATAAGGGACACTCAGATGGAACAAAAGGAAAGAAGTTCTGTCCCAGAATAAAGTGCAGAGAGGTGGCAGCACTTCCATCCTCATCATCCAAGGATGACACCCTCACCTATACAAGGTCCCAAGGAACCCGACCTGCCTGTGAGAGTGGTTCTGCTTGAACAGGGGGTGTACAGAAATCTCCTGAGGTCCCATCCTACCAGAACTCACCTATGACTGCATTATCTCCTGATCTGTCCTGCCCAATGTGTGTCTTGCATCTGTCCCAACACAGCTCTGAAAACATCTCAGCCCATTTCACTGTACTTCTTACCCTTTGAGCAGGCTGTCTATAGCCACAACTAATTAGAACAGTCCCCAGGCTGAGGGGCTGCTACCTTCCAGACAGAAGTGCTTAGTGAGGGCATGTTTTACATAGGCTTTCTGGTGTCTACTGACAGGGGAATAGGTCTGCTTTCTGGTCTCACTTGGAACAAGGGCTGATCACAGTAGGAGTGGGGGGGTAAACCAAGGCAACATTAACTCGCTCGCTGCCGTTCTTGGGACAGATGATCTCCGTCAGTCCCTCTGGTCTCGGCTGACTCAGCAGTTCTCCTGTGAATAAAGGAAAACAATGAAAACTTTTAAGCATCAGCAAGGCAATTTTTGCTTTTAGCATGCCCTTCCTCTCCCCCTCACCAAGTAAGCATCCATGAGTGATGCAGGCAAGGACTGCAAGAGGGCTTACTGGTCCTGCAACGTAAGCAGGTCCCATACATGTAACCATGGTGAATGTCCTGAGTACAGCTTGGAGACATGCTGGTCCCCACACACGTAACATCCGCCATCTTTCCTGTCTCTGCTTTGAATCACTGCACGCACACTCAAGAGCTCCTTAGGGATTGATAGCATCTAGATGGAAGATTCCCTAATGCCTCTCTCCCTGGGTGCATTTGCCACAACTGCCATGGGACTGCTGCTGCATCCCGTCAGGACCCTTGGCTATGCTATACTCTGCTGAGCACGCAAATCCCAGCTCCCAGCTGTCAGCTGTTCCATAATGGAGCCAATACGAGCTCTGTATTGAGTCGGTAGCAGTGGGGGGCTCTCACATCGCCTGGTATCCCTCTGTGAAATAAGTTGCGTCAGCTCCGCTGTTCAAGTGCCAACTTGGCAGCTCCTCACTGCTGGCACCCTTGCAGAATGTAGTTCAGGGCAAGACACAGGTCAGCACAGCAAGAGGCGAAAGCCAGTTGCTGAGATGTGCCCAGCCCTGGGGAACACTTCCCCAACAGCTCGCTCAGAGCAAATCAAGTTTCCTCCTGGCTCCATTCCACACATGACTGGCCCCAGCAAGGCAGATTCCACAGTCGTCAACATGCCATCTCCTCAGAGTAGTCCAGCTACGGCTTAGACACCCAACAGCACCAAAAACACTTCTTGATACCTGTCTGGGAGGTAAGGTCTGCTCTCACAGGCAATATGGGAAGACCAGCAAGGGCTCAATTCTTCTGAGCGTGCCTACATGGGTGCCAAATAGACCTAGCCAAGGCAGAGGCACCAGGTCACAACTGGCTTGATCAGTGACTTTCTTTACAGAAGCAGGCCAGCTGTAAGTGGGCTGTAGCCACAGGTCCACACAAAACTCTCTGGACCCATCAATCAAGCAGCCATGTGAGCTGTCCCCATTTCCACTAAAACAGTCAAGACAGATGGTCCTTGGACTCCTCTATTTTTAAACGCACTTGCAATAAATTCCTCTGCTGTTAAAGAACATCAGAAAATGTCTCCTTGTGTCTAGCTGCTATTGCTGGGCACCCCAGAAAAACCAGGAAAGAAATCACACTTCCAAGTACTCCTCAGCCTGTGCAGCCATAGCACAACAGGCCGCCCCATTATGGGGCATGAAGCCCTACAAATGCTGCTTCCCTCTTTTCCTTCTCACACTGCTTCTCTTCTCACTTTCAGGAAACAGCAGATCTAAAATCCCTTGTTTTTTCCAAAGCACGTCATTTTGTGTCGTGAAAACAGAGGGGAGGGCTTGGCAAGGAACACACACAGTTCCCCTTGAGAGATACCCCACTTGCAGGGTCAGCAATTCCAGTTTGCTCCCATGGCCTGCAGTCTGAACTCATATTTGGTTTGAGTACCTCTCGTCATCTCACACCTATACTCAAACCTGAACTGGCAGAGCAGCTTTTAAGTGAGGAAGACGCATCTTCCAAACCAGAAGAAACGTGATGGCATTTGCAATTCAAAGTTAAGTCTGCAAGCGGCGTCCTCAATTACATGAGCTGTCATACTTTGAAAGCAGCACTGCACCCCATCAAGCATGTATGCCACAGGGCTCCATGTCCCAACAATTCTCAGGTTTCCAACCCCAGGCTGACTTCCAAACTGCAATATTGATAACTGTACTAAAAGCACCATCTCTGAAAGATGAGTCACAAAATCAGTGAACCATTATGCACTTTAAAGACAGGGCTAATATCCATTAGATCTTAAACCAGAGGAGTGCAGTAAGACTGGTCTGTCTGCTTGAGCCTTCATTCCCATTTCCATCTTCCCACTTCAGAAACACTTAGATGGTGATTTCTCACGCAGAGAAGATTGCTGTACTGTAAAATAGATGTCTGATTTGCAGACAAACCCCTTGCCATGGCTCCTCAGTCACCCTCCTTTTCTTTATGGCTTTACCTTCCCGTCCAGGCTGTTTCTGGGATAAAGGTCACCTTACTCTGTGCCCAGCCCCAACTAAAGCTCCTCCAGCCCCACTCCCATTTCCTGCTGACATACATGCTGCTCCCCAGAAGAAGGACTTTTCTTATAATTTCTCCATAAGGCATATCATGCACCTAGTGGGCACCTAGTGGACAGAAGGTCACCTATGCATCCTTACTATTCCTCCCCTTTCAGCTAAAAAATGTCCTGCTGCTTTACTATACTGTTCTCATCTCCTTCTCACTGCAAGCTGGTCATCTTTGCTGCACAAACTCATCACACTACTAAACCAGGTGTAACTATCTAAATCACACCTCATATCACTACTGAATAAAAGCTGGTGCAAATCCCACTGCAATGTGCAACGTAATGTATGCTATAACAAGCTAGCCATTGAGACATCCTGCTTGGATAGAACTCTTCAGGCCCAGAATCTCTTGGAGGTGTCAGAAACCTCACATTTCTATTCAGAAATTATTCAAACTGTAGGAGATTAGCAATAAAAGCCTTCAGGGCCACAGCAGGGTGGGAAAGAGGAGATCCAATCAGGTCTTGGACTGATTGATACAAAAGGAAAAGCTAAGTGCCTGGCATGTGGAGGTGTTTGCTTGGTTTAATTGTTAAGTTTAAATCTAGCTGTAGCACCCTGTGTCTGTGGTATTTGTTCTGCCCCTACATACAGGCTGTATTTCGGTTGCACATTCCTCTGTGAGCATGTCACAAATTTTACTGGAAACCTCAGTTCTGCCTGCCCTCTCTGAAAGGTTGCCTGCAACAGCACAAACATAACCACAAAGCTTATCTTAGTCTCAGCAGGGACTTAGTTTTAAAGTTAACTTCCACAGAAGCCACTAAGGTTTTAACCAAAACTCCAGCTCCAGTAGACAAATCAGCATGACTAACATTATTTATCTGATTTAAGAGCATGAGCCCTATTTGCAAAGGCACTTTAATGCTGGGTACTTGCTGACCAAGGCCCGATGTTTAGACGCATCTAAATCCCAGTTCAGTTGATAGCAGAGAGGCACCCGCCAAGCCTGGTTAAAAGCACCTGCAAACAGAGAGCAAATGCTTTAGAAGATGCTCCTTTGCTGCCTCTCCATTTGCAATGGCACAAATGGTGCAGAAAAGTTGATTCTGTCCTATGGCCACCCTCCTGGTGTTTTGGCACAGAAATTGGTCTCCACAACGTGGTAAAATGTGCTACACAGCAAGTTAAGGTTGAGACACAAACCAAGACCCTGTCATGAAACTACCATGGTCAGTTTGGCTGCAGCCATAAGCTGGTTTGTGAACTCCCCCAGGCAGATGGACTGCGTGAGTCATGCTGCCCACACCATTTAAAAGAAATGTGCTACACATGGGCAGTCCCAGGGAAAGGCAAGAACAAACCTTCACCCATGCCCAGCGCTCTACCAGAAAGGCCTGTTTCGTTTCAGCATTAGCCAGCTCACCTGAAGCAGGTACTTCTATGTCAGCAAGATGTTCTTCATTGCCACTGTTTTATCCCAGAACAAACACAGGCACACGCTCGCTCAGAACCCATGCCAGTGATCAGACCTATGCATGCTGCAAAGCACACTTCACTGGCCTTTAGAAAATACCCGTGAAATGCCAGATACCCATGACAAATCAGAGAGCCAGGAGAGAGGCTGACAGCAAGAAAAGCAAATACTTGTAGGAGTGTTTGGTTACTCCATGCTGGCAGCCAGACAAGGCCAGCTGTAAGCCTACTTGGCTGCCTAACAGAGAGGAAGGTTTTGCATGCAGGAGGAAAATCCCACCTAGACCATTTGCCTTTACGCAGTTCCCACTGCAACGGCTGTGCTAAGTGGCCCAAGGCTCCCCATTCATGTATCAAGAATCTGCTGCAAGGGCATAGGGATGAGATACTCTGACCTGTCATGCCATCTCTTCTCCCTCAGAGCTCCCAGGAGAACACATTTGCACAGTATCAGCCTGCTGATGTTTATAATTTTCATGCTGTCATTCCTGCTGTCACGATCTGGGCCCCATTGGGACACCCAGTCAGCAGTGGATGAGCAGGACCTGGCCGAGGCTCTGTGTTCTCGCTTCTCTCTCTTCAGTCTGCTGGGGACCTTGAAGATATATTGCTCATGCTTCACAACAGGGACATGAGAGCCAAAACCAAGGTGCTCCTATATCTTGTCCTGCTTCAGCACTGACCCACTTACTCCACCATATATTCCAGAGTCATTCCAACTAAGGACCACTGGTACTTGCAGCCTCAGTGCTCATATGTTCTCTTACCCTAAATCCCTTCTCATTCTTCCTCCTTGCTGAAGGGCTTCCAACACAAACCACTGCAACTGGGGTTGACCGGAGATAGACATTACATCTCAGCCTCAACTGCTTCTCTGTCAAGTCTCCTTTGACTCATCCTTGCGTGTGACATCTCTCAGCATAGCACTCAGCAGTCATGCCTTCAGAAGAGGACAGAACAGAACACTTCAACACTGCCTGCATACACAAAGCACGTGTCCCATGCTTGGTTTCCAACAGCAGTCAGAAAACAGGGCTCACATGAGAGCTCTGGGCCTCAGAACACCTTCTGCGTTGCATGCAGTCCCATTCCCTTTCATCCATACAACTACAAAAAAATTGGGGTTGGAGAAGCTACAGCCTCTGTGCTCAGCTGTTTGTTGTTTTAAGGTTCAATAGCTGGAGCACTTACACAATTACATCAAAGCTGTCACAGAGGCAGGGTGAGATGAATCGCCATGTGCACAGATTTCCCCTTCTGCTTTAAGCGCAGGAAACGCCCTCACGCACCGGACTTTGCAGCCAGCTCTACAAGAAATCTTCCAAGGGTCTTGGCAGAAGAAAAAGGAAGGAGATGGTGTCTCACAACAAGCCTGCTTCTACCCCACACCATTTAAATCTTGTCTTTGCCACTCTCTGCTTAGATGAAACTAATTACTTGCTTTATACAAATGTTGCTGTGCATGACACACAAGCTTATTCTCAAGCACTGTGCACAGAAAATACTGCTCTGTACTGGTATGAATTTTTAATATGCTCCTTGCAGCACTGCCTGCATGTCACGCACAAAAATATTCCCCAGAAAGACAGAACACTGCACTTGATTTATTTTTGGAGTCCTGAGCGACCTTATCTACCCGGCCTGCTTGAGGCAGAGGGCTGGATAGAGACCTCCAAGTTAGAATTTAATTTTTTCTCACTGAAGGCTATTCTCCTGGCTACAAATATAGCAAAAAACAAACCAAAACAGACAAACAAAACAAAACAAAACAAACAAAAAAAAACCCCAAAACCCCCACAAAAACAAAAACAAAAAAAACCCCAAAAAGACCCCAAACCTGAAAGCAGAGACATCACAAAAGGGACCAGAGCAGGGTGAAATGCACATTAGGAACAAAAGTTTCATAAGCCTCATGTTGCAGCCCAGTCAAAGGAGCTTAGAACTAGCAAACAAAAACAACAACAAAAATCCCAGCCGGTCAAAAGAGCCCTAGTGGGAGAGACTGCTGTGCAAAAAAGGCAACAGAACAGAAAAACTCTGTTGGTACGCACTGATCGAAACAGCAGGCTGGTGAGCAGAGCCACCCATCAGGTACAGCTCATGCTCAGGAACAAATGAGCCTGGGATTTGATACAGTTTAAAAAGAAAGGGAAGGTTTGAAAACAAAAAGAAAGCTTGCTCTGGAAATGTGGACTGGGAAAGACAGCCAGTTGCAAGGCAAAGGACTAGCCTGCAGAGATGAGCCCCCAAGACCAGAAGCTGATAGCACAGAGAAGAGGGTGTGGAGAGCAAGGGTTAGAGCTTGCCAAAATATGCAAAAGGAACCGATTTCTCCTTTGAAGGGTTCAAGACCAAAAACACCAACAGCTTCCTTGAGCACAGAGCAGTCTCCTATGGCTGCCCAGCTCCAATATAGAGCATCACAACTGCTAGAGGGGCAGGCTCAGCCTCAGGGCTGCTGGCTGATTCAAGCATTGGGCAACTTTCCAGTTCCTGCATTCACAGCATCAGCTGTCTCTCAAACCAGCACCTCATCTGTAGGCCTCACAGCTCTGACTGTGGATATATATACGGCTCACCTTGCATACTTTCCCCAGATGGCTGCATATGGGAAATTGTTTTCTCAAGGCTCTTAAGTCATGTGAGGTGAAGGAAGTGCAAAACAACCTCTGGAAACAGACAGCAGTGCTTTTCAGCTTGGAGCTGACAGGTCAAGCTTTAGAACCCAGAGCTGCAGTTCTCCAGGCCAGGAACCCCAGAGGTGCTGCCGAAGCTGGGCTCTGCTCAGCTCAAGGCCAGGCAGCTTTTCCCACAGCAGCTGAGATCACCCTGCACTTTACCTCCTACCCAAGGAGCTGCCAGGCTAATTACCCTGGCAGGAAGCCCAGGGCTGTGCTAAAGGCTAGGGTGCTCTGCAAGGCCTGTCCAGGAGACACAGACAGACAGATGCTGCAACTGGCAACCACTAAGTCTATTTTCTGCTACTCAGGGAAGGGGAGAGTCACATAAACACCAGCTATGGTCTGAAAGACTTAAGGGGGTTAAATACCCTCCTTCTTCCCCAAGTCATTATAGGGTCAGCTAGCTCTTAACCCATCACTGTCACAGAAGAGGACACTGACACACGGGAGCATTTGCAAAAAGTCTGGGGAAGCCCTTGGCACTGGGCCGAGCATACCTCTGGGTACAGAACTTGAGTGGAAACTGTTGTGGATGTTCGACTCAACAGCTACAGGGGGTTACTTACTCAAATTACCAAATTACAACTCATACACTAATTTTCCCCTCATGAGTTATTTGAGGTCATCCCTTACCAGTGTGGCAATACAAGGCTTCCAAGTATAAAACTTGGAAAACTCTATGTTTGTCCCAAAACATTAGTTAATTATATTTTTCTCAGGCACATAAAAGTTAATTATAGTTAGAACTGGAAATCAATTAAAAGCAAATTAAAAAAGCCCTTACATTCCCCAAACCACACAATTTAGTACATCCCATCTGCAGACTCACAAACACAAATGCAGAGAGCAGTAAATGATCAAAACAGCTCCATCAAAATAACTCCAGGAGCAGTCATGAAAGTTTGAGCCTTCTGTCTCCTGGCAGTACAAAATAAGCAGTTCTGAGAAATAAAAGATAGTTGCCATCCAACCTAATCCTAAGCCGGTGTGGCTAAGTGATCTACCATTAATGTGGCTGCACGATGAATGCAACTTCTCTCTTCTCCTGCAGTCCATGAGATACTGAGTGCTGACAGCATTTATCCCAGGTAACACTGACATCTCAGCAAATTGCCATGAGGAGAGAAGGCTGTGAATTTTGACACCACTGCTCCTTCCAGGAAGGTGAGGGAAGGGAATGAACAAGATGTAATTTCTCCACTCTGTTCCATCAAACTCAGTGTATTTCAAATAGTATTTCAGCTTGAGTAGCTTCCCATGTCCAGCTTCATCTCTGCCTATTCTGTTGGGCACTCCATCTTTCTTCTCCCTGTACAGAAGGGAAGGTGGGAACAAGCCATCTCTTCCCATTAGTGACCAGAGCAGACAATGGAGAAAGGATGTGACGAAAGGGGACAAGCAAACAGCACAGCATAAAGTCTTAGAAAAACGAGAGGGGGCACTGGGGAAAAACTGAGAAAATAAAACACCTTCAAACTGCTGAATGTTTTGCTGTCCTTCTAATATCTGAAAAGCTTCTTGAATTGGCAGGCTGCAACACAGCACTTTCTGACAACTGCAATACAAAGCCATGAAAAATTGATTTGCTTCATTAACATTTTAGGACCTTATTAGCTGGAACGAAATTGACTGTCAAGGCATTTTAAGGGAGAGTCATGGTGTAATGAGCTCAGTGCGAATTATCCTCATCCCAGAATAGAAACAGACCTGTCACTGAGTAACCAAGCCCAGAATCCACCTTTTGGTTATTTTTAATTCCACCCCTTCAGCCCTATCTGCCATAAGCACTTTCTCAATCTGCCCGGGCAAGGCACCAGTTGGAGAGAAAGCTGCAGCCAGCCCCAACCTGTCTGTTCTCACCCAGTAACAGCAAGGAACAACTGCGCACAGAGCATCCACCTGAACACCAGACACCACTGGCTGCACAGTCCAGACAGCAACAATTTCCATCAGTCTCAGCCCATCTTTCCAAAGAGTAATTTCAAAGCTATTATTCCCCCATCACAAAGGAGATGCTGACCCTTCTTTCGTTCAGATGATCAGCACACTGTAGGTCCAACTAAATGGAAAAAAAGCAGTTTAAAAGAGTTCTCAAAGCCATTACTACGATAAACAGTTAACAGGCGGGGTACACTGAAGTCCGCAGGGAGTACCAGGATTGGTCACCATCCTGCTACCTCTGTCTCTCTGTCTGGGTCACAACACATTAACAGGCGGCCATGTGAAAAGCCGGCCCCCAGAGCAGGCTGTGCAAGACTCAGGCCCACTGACTTCCAGCCTTATGCAACTGATGAGGCAGGGCCAAGAGTCCGCCTGCCCTTCTGCTAAATTTAGAGAATTAGTCAAGTCTGCAAGACACTTTTCCTCACAACAGTCTAGCGACTAATACTGCACCCTGAGCTGGCAGATTGTTTTCTGCCTGCTCCAACACAAAAACTAGAAAGCCTCAATGAAGGTACTACGTGGTGCACTTAAGGAAAAGCAAAAGGAAGCACCTGGTGCAGACTGCAGACTGCTGCAATGCAAGGGTTCACAAGCAGACCAGATCATTAACTGGCAAAGTGTCTTTAAACATTACTAAAGAGACAAATCCATCTGCTGATGACAGACTAAGGCTGGGAGTGCACGTGGGACAAGTTTTTTCCTCTGTTGGCTTACTCCTTCCTCACAGGATGTCCATGCATGCCGTGGTTTAAGGCAGGATTCTGGCTGTGAAGCCCCTCTTCTAGAAGTTGACCGGTGTCCAGCTGGGAAATGAAAAACCTGGAGTTCTCCCTTGTAGTAACCTTTTACACTCCACCCCAAAAGCCTTTCTTTTCTTTTTTTTTTTTTTTTCCTTTTTTTAATTTACTTGCCTTTTGCCAGCCAAGAAAAAGGACAACAAACCAAAACACACATGCAAGACCTGCATCTATGTGTGCTGCCCAATAATTTTCTCTGAGATTAAACAAACTCCTTTCTGGGTAAAAGTAACTTGATTCCATGAGTTGCTGTTGCCTTAGGGTCATTCCAAGGTTTCAGTGTGTTTTGTAAACTGAACTGGAAGGAGCTGTATTTTCAAACCTGTTGTGGTAAGTATCCTCTCCCAGATCACTTAAGGTGAGATGCATGCGCAATACCCCTCTCTAAAGCTATTTTGGTTACCCTAAAACACTTGTTGTTCATCAGGACAACCACAGAGTTCACTTAAACACGGGGACATTTTTTTTTTACCCTTCAACATCGACTGGTCTGAGGAGAAAAGTTTTAACACCATAGGTTCTGCTCATACTCAAATCAAGTGTTTTACCTGGTTACTGAGCCAACTTGAACTCATCCCTGTTCTAATCTATCAACATAACTGTGTACTGAAGTAATTTTACTGGGGAAGTTGGTCTATGCACGAACATCACAAAATTTATTCTAGGCTCATGGTTAATTGAAACAAAATGCCTCCTCGGCATTTTCCCTTCAAAGCTATCCACTTTCTACAAAGTAATAACTAACCCCACACTCCATGCTGGCCACAGGTATGGCTTTAGCTGACAGGAAGATGCATGATCAGAGAAGTTTCCTTAATTACAAGGACATCAGCTATGACTTCCTCCTTTGCATGTATTTTTTTCATTTACACTCTAGTTTTGTTAAGTACATCCTTAGTCAAGTGTTTCTTCCTTGTGAGACAGAGTGTGATGTAAATTTGCATCATGCCATATGGCTAAAATCAGAGGGAGCAGAGCACCAAGACCAGTGGCAAATTCTTCTCTTGCATAATAAATGCCACAATAAAAGCATTGCTGGTGCACATGGAAGTGTCCAAGCAGCACTCCACAGAGCCCAGAGCCTGAGTCTCCCTGTGCCAACAGAGGTGGAAAACTGATTTTTGTTTTGAATCTGCTCTATTTGTTTGGTTTAAAGTATCTTTTGTTATTACCAAAATTGCTGTCTTTGAAGTTTGAGTGACCTGCTGGCTTCCCCTTGCTCAATGATAGAACAAAGCTCTGCCTGTCCTTTTACTATTAACAGCTTTTACTTGTTCCCTTTTCCAGAGGGGATGAGAACTAATCTTTTCTATTCCTTTTGTGTTGATTTGTGATTCCTTAGCATTTCCAGTAATTTAACCACTATTTTCTGAACCCTCTCATTCCCTAATATCCAAACAGATGACAGACAAGTAATAGCTGTAAACCAATGCAATTGCAAGCTTTTTCTTACAGATACCTTTTTCCCAAGGAAAAGTACTTGTTTATGAACTTAATATTACAGATTGTTTTATCTCTGCTGAGACTAATTCTTACTGCTTTTTATTCTACCACTGGAATGACTCCCAATGAGAAGTCATGCGAATACTGAAACAATAGCTTTGCTACTTAACTCTTACAGAGTTCATTGCCTGCTAAATGGCATCTGGTCTGGGTTCTTAGTGCCCAAAAGTCAACTGCAGCATCCATCTTTGCTGTTTAAAAATCGCTTCTATGGTAGTCATGTTTGTTACTGAAACAGGAAGGAGCTCTGGGGCCCAGAAAGAACTCATCAGCCTCCCAGGGAGGCAGCAGTGCTGCCAGGAGAACATTTAATTCCTCCATCATTTCTTCTACTCCCCTGTACCTTTAGAGGAGCTGCCAGTTCCCTCGTAGAGAACTCTGTCCCAGAGCTGAGCTCTCTCCTGGTCTCCTCTTTGCGCTGTGAACAAGTATTACTTCCAGATTTCCATCAGGTGGATAACCCGGAGGCACTTACTCACCAGTGTCATTGTAACACAGCCCTGACCCCGCCTCCTTCAGATGTTTCATCAACTCACCTGAACGGAAAGCTTACTGGCTCTCCTCTGGATAGGATCTGTCTTGGGGAGAAACCACCCTAAAACTTCCCAGTCATCAACTTTCACTGATCAAAAAGGAGACTCAGGGACATCTTAAGCATACACTGGACATATCGCAAGAGTGAGGACTACTGGGATTGAAAAAAAAAAGGAAGCAGCAGGATTCTTGCTCTCAAACGCCATTCAGTGCCAGAGTTTGGGCCCCCCAATCAGGCTTGCTCTAAGGGCAGGTGAAGCTGGTGTAGCAGCTCAAGAGGTGGCTACTGCCAGAAAAGTGGGAAAAATGCTAGCATACAGGAGGAGAAGAGGATACATTTCAGAGTTACTTAAGAGTTCACACGCTTTTTTAGTCAGTGCACTTTCCACAATAAAATGGCAGAGCAACAGCCAAAGAGATAAGGTCAATCACACACGCTGTATGCCATTGCCATTACAAGACAAGTAAATGCTACATTTTGTCCAGGACCACAGTTTGTTCTGAGATGCAGGAGGCCCTAGAGGACTACCACTGTTTTGGACACAGAGGATTAAAAGGGGAAGTACAAGCCAGATTGGACTAGATCGAGCCTTTCCTTCTCTCTACCACCACCAAAAGTTTCCTCTGTGAGAGAAAAATTCCGAGAGAGCACAGACCTACGAGCTCCTTCTATCTGTGCACCTAAGGATTTTGCACGCTTGGTGCTAGTGGAAACGTGTCCTACAGTTCTGGACTTCACCAGCAGCCACCTGGGAGCCAGACAGAGGCACCTGTCTCCCTCCTCCCTGAGCTGGTTCTCTCCCACCTTCCTCAGTCTCCTGCATTTTGTTCTTAAATCCTCAAGCCAGGAGAACAGTCCTCTAAGCAATGCAAAGCTTTATTAAAAATGACTTCCGATTAAAAAGGAGTTTTAAATCCTTTTGTAATGATGACCAGATTATCCGCATCGTGCTGCATTATGTAACTGAGAATAAAGCAGCACAGAGCAAGGGGTAAAAATGCCATCTCCAGCAGAATCATAATTTTGTGGGCAGTTCTCAGTTCCAACACTCACCTGCAAGATTTAGATGGGACTGGGTGCATTTAGTACATACCAGAGGAGCAGAATCATGCACAAAACTTGCATGACACAGCAGCTGCAGAGCAGAGGCTGTTTTGCGACGCGGCTTTCAACCAAAGGTGCTATTTCAGGGAAATACTGACGCTAAACGCTTCAGGAAGCACAGCTAAGAGTAATAAACTCTGACCTGGAGCCTGGCCATGGGTCTGCCATAAAACACGACAACTTGGGATCCCATACTGGCGATAAAACTAGAGGCTGGTCGAGAACTGCCCCCAAGCTGCCCAACCTCACTACAAGGACCATGCTGCCAGCATCCACCCTGGTGCCCAGGGACAGGAGCAGCCACGCAGTAAGTGAACAGCCACACTGCTCAGCTTCCCCTAGTGAAAGACACCTGGCCACACTTGCACAGCTGCCAGCTTTTAATGGGAAACACAGTTTTAGCACCTGCAAAGTGCTGGGCCAGAAATTCAAGTTACAGATTCAGAGCCAACTGACTGCACTTCCCCAAACGGCCCATTAAGCATCTTCTCTCATCACACCCTCTTCAGCCCCATAGTTGGTTTGGGGTGGGGGGGGGCGTGCGGTGTTCTTTTTTT
>VYZQ01049533.1:1332-22849 GCA_013400655.1 Mystacornis crossleyi | reverse complement strand
TTTTTTACTTTTTTCTTTTTTTTAAATCAGATTCCTGTGTGAATCACAAAACTGAACATGGTCTTGCCATGTTCAGCAACATTTTCTTAACATTGTGTTAAACTTGACTGCAGGCACTCAAAAACGTGCACGTGTGTATGTACGTAACACACTAAACACTCTTTTGCCAAAGAAGAAAGATGTGATTTATTTCAAAGAAGGACAAAGAACAACTTAAAAATAACAGACAGCTTCAAAAGCTTTGTGGTAGCTTTCCATTACAAAAGACACAAAGAAAAGTGATTTTTTTTTTTTTCCTGATCCCAGGGGAAGGTTCCGAAACTTTTCTTTCATCCACGGAAGTCTTTACTTTGGCTGAGCCTTTGAGGCACAAAGACATTGCTTAAGAAAAGACGCACACAAGACTCAACTCTCAATTGTTTATTTCAGCATCTCACCCTAGCAAGGCTCCAAGCTGACCACAGCAGCCACTTGCTGAGCTGAATTATTTGCCTATGCAAGCATCAGTTAAGATCTTGCCAAAATCCAGTAATGATCACCTGAGAACCCTCAGGGCTCCCTCCGGGCACACACATGCTCCTTTGCGAAACTACAAACTTCTCGCTTACTCAGGCTGCCATGAAAATGTCACCAATGCTGGATCACAGCATGATCCTTCATGTGACAGCATGAGCAAGACTCCCTGCCCAAAATTCCTGACAGTACAGGTTCAGGTAAGCAGATCTGACTGGACCTTTTAGTGAGGACAAAGCACACTGGAGTTTTATTCCACTCACAGCCCTCTGGCACCATCATGAACCTGAACAAAAGCACCCGGAGATGACCAAAGTTTCAGAGTGAGGCTCACATTGGCTCCATTTTCACCCACTGAACATTTCTACGCAATTGTCCACCAGAAGCTTAAAACGATGCTAAAGTAAGAAATAAATTCTTGCTCAGCAGATTTCTGGGATATTGAGGTCAACAAAAAAAGACATCTCTTCCCAACATCCCAGTTATCTTCCTTCACTCCATCTCAATACGAAAGCAGGCGTGGGATGTTTGGAAACAAGTCAGGAGGCTGTTGAAGCAGAGCAGTCAGCTATAATAAAATATGAGCTCAAACCTCCACAGAGAAAGTTTTAACAAAGGAGATGGCTTAAAACACACCCCCCCAAAAAATAAAAACCCAAACCCAGAATAAGTAAAAAAGTTTGAAATCTTGAATTACATATTCCTGTCACCAAGAGCTCAAGGTACTCAGCAGGGCATGATACCACCAGTGTATTTTCCAGACAGGGATGGCTCAGTCCTGGTCCTAACAGTGTACAGTAAAAGGTCCATGTATTAAAGAGACCTGTGAAACCAGAGGCACGACTAGTTCCCACGTAAACTCCCACTGTGTCTGCTACTTTGCTGCCAGTCAAACATCTTTCCTGTACTGTTCTCCCAGCAATTAGAGGATGAGTGAAGTAGGGGTGTGTGTGTGTTAAAATTCATCACCACTGCCACTCACTACATCTACAAGACGTTGAAGAAGTTCAGAGCGACTGAAACTCCGAGCCCCAGAGACACTCTACTGAGCAGGCAGGGCTCGAGAGAGCTGAGCAGGGCTGTAAGGGGGCCCCAACACAGCACTGGCATATGCTCAGCATGAGCAGGCTGCCCTCAGAGCCCTGAAGCTGTAGCACGGCCGCCTGACTTCACAGAAACAAATTTCTTCTTTCACACTGTAGCCATCAGTTAGTGCCCAACCAAAATAGATTTAAGCTGTTCTGTAGTAAAAATAACAGCGATCAAGAAACATTATGTCAGATCACAGGAAGGGGAAGCTCTTTTTTGTTAGATTTCCTAAATTTAGCCACTTTGATATACTGGAGTCATATGGATATGAGAATTTTCCAAATCTAGTGCATGCATCACTGTCTGAAATAAGAGCATGAAAATCTCTCGGACAAAGAAAGAGGCTGTTCAAAAGGAAGATTTAGAGAAACGCACAGGGAGCTGAAAACTCATCTGATTATGCAACGAGTGTAAGTAGGCCTGGTGCTTGCTGCCGACTCCCTGGTTTGGAAACCTGCCACCAAGAACCCTCTGCTTCAGCACATTCAACCCATCCAGCAGTTCTGCCTATAAAATTGTGGTGGGTTAACCCTGGTTGGGTGCCAGGTGCCCACCAAAGCCACTCTATCACTCCCTTCCTCAGTGAGACAGGGGAGAGAAAATATATTGAAAAGCTCATTAAGGTAAGAACAGGGAGAGATCACACACCAATTGCTGTCATGGGCAAAACAGACTCAACTTTGGAAAATTTAATTTCTTACCACTCCAATCAGAGAAGGATAATAAGAAATAACCCAAATCTTAAAACACCTCTGTCCTACGCAGTTGTTCTTCCTCTGCTCAATTTAACTCCTTTTTTCCTCCTGATTTTTTTCTACCGTCTCCCTCTCCAGTGGCACAGAGGGTCAGGAAACGGGGTCTGCAGTCAGTTCATCACAGATTGTCTCTGCTGCTTCTTCCTCCTAAGGGAAGGACTCCTCACACTTTTCCCCTGCTCCAGTGTGGGGCCCCTCCCACAGGCTGTAGTTGTTCACGGACTGCTGCAGCATGGGTCCCCCACAGGGTCCTAAGTCCTGCCAGCAAACCTACTCTAGCACGGGCTCTTCTCTCCACGGGTCCACGGGTCCTGTCCAAGGTCTGCTCCAGCACAGGCTTCTCACAGGACCATAGCCTCCTTTGGGCATCCACCTGCTCCAGCTGCAATTGCTGCTGCAAGGGGGTTTGGTTTTTTTCCCCTTTTCATATGTCATCCCACAGGTACTACCACCATTGCTGATGGGCTTGGCCTTGGCCAGTGGTGGGTCTGTCTTGAAGCCATCTGGCATTGGCTCTGTCAGAGAGAAGGATAGCTTCCAGCAGCTTCTCACAGGAGCAAACCCTGTAGGGCCCCACTCCTGCGACCAAAACCTTGCCATGCAAACCCAGTGCAAAAATACAGCCACACACAGCAAGGGGGTAAGAAGCACCATGCAGACCAGGAGAGGAAACACTAAATCCTCCATCTCTTCCCCTCATTGCAGTAGCACAGACATGTAAAAAGGATACGTTTGTCCATCTTCCCCTGCCTGGAATGTCCTGGAAATGTGGAGAGGTCCACCTGCTTGTTTCTCCCTGAACACAGCATGCTGGCTTCCTGAAGATACAGTCCAGATGCGGCTTCCCCAGGAAAGCCAACCCATCCAAAGGACTACCCAGGGAGTATTTTGAGCCAGAACTGATTATTCCAGTTCTCACTGCTTTTTCCTAGTTGGGCTGCTCAGCAATACGGTGGTGCAAGACGGAGTGACTCAAGAAGTTCAACAGTGGGACAGAGGCTGGCTGGCTCAAAGCCCACACTAAGGCAGTGGAGGCCAAGCCAGCAGCTGTTCTCTCAACCTACAGCACACTTAAAAACCATTTTAGACCCAGAAACAGCTCCCTATCATTGACTGAGAGTTTGGCACCACACAGTTCTTGCTGAGCCAGACACCAGTTTGTCTGGATTTGCAGTTTCCCATGCCCTTTGGCTACTCCTGGGTGCATCTGCAATTTGCAAGACACCTTCTGTACAGCAGATCTCTCAAAGGTGTGCAGAGCTGCCCGGCCGCCACCCTACTACGACTTCTGCTCCAGCTCCTGTGCGTCCCATCATGACTAAATCACTCTGCTAAGGAAAGTCATCGCTCCCGTGAGCCACTCACAGCTTCACAGATGAAGAATTACAGAAGTAAGGGGACAATTAAGTTATGTAGCTGCCTCAAGTCCCACTTTGGTCCCATATAGACAAAGTCCCAGCTGTTCAGCTCTTTTGGGGAAAAAAGAAAGAATTCTACATAAACAACTTGAACTATTCCCTATCCCACATCACAATAAATACAGCTGCAGATTATTATACATCGAGCATGTAATCCTGGAAAGTGCAAAGATCAGCAATTTGACAGACAATCATGCTATTTTCCCCATAATGTAGTGAAAGAGAACATGTATACAGACTGGTGAATTACACACAGTACAGAGAGAGGCTGGAAAGATAAAAATTCAAGTGTCAGGAGGGTCAATACGAGAGGACTGCTTATCAGAATGGATCTTTATCACCAGCCATTACCCCATCTTTTGGTACTTCATTTTTTACTGATCTCAAATTATCTGAGAATTTTAATGAGAGATGAAAATGCAACTGTTCAGACACGGGCAACAGGAATATTTGGAGTAAAAGACTGATGTCAGGCAGCCAGTCTCAGACAGAGGTCCCTGTCTCTCTGTCCTCCACACTGTACAGCCTGTGCATTTCAGCTCTGCGCATTGCTAAGTTCTTGCTTTCTAACACTACCTGTTCAGAGAAAAACCGCGTGCCATCCATACCTGACTGCTGCGTTTAAGAAAGAGGCCACAGGGAGTGAAGAAAGTTAGTAAATAGCCAGAAACAGAGTTCCACAACAACAGCTAGAGAAGCAGCAGGGTGCTGCTGCACCACGTACGCTCGTGGTCTATGCTGCAGGACAATTCTGCAGTTCCACTGTGTCCATCATAAATTTTCAGAAACAGCATGACAAAGATGCCTTTTTCTTATGCTGCAAGAAGATCATCCTCTGTATGTTGCCCATGTAGCAAGGGGGAGGGTCTTCCTAAATATGAGAACACTTGTTTCAGGATAGGTTTGGGACAAATCAGCCCTTCTAGCAGTCTTCTGCTGCCAAACTTGCATTGATGCAGAAGAACCAAATGCACTGCACATGTCTCTCAAAGTCAAGCAAGGCCAAATCACTGTATATCTTCAATATTTTTCCACTGTGTGGTTTCATGGGGCAGAAACCACTAGATGCACTGAAGCAAACTAGGTCAAGCACCTCTGTCTCAAATGAAACCCTGCAGATTCTGATGCTCTGGAAACCACAGCCAATTAATTTTTTCGGAAATTCATCAACAACCCTACCCTATTGCAGGGCAGGATCTGTCCCTTATTAGATACCACTGCTCACTGTGTATGGCTGGAGAGAAAAACATCTGCTAAAAAATGCAAAGAACATGCTCCAAGAGGAATTCAGCACACAGATTGCAAAGTTACTATGTACAGATCATTCAAGAAACAAGTCTTGAGTGAAGTGTGCCATCATTTTGTATTCTGTTAGGACAAAAGCCTACAATGTTAATTTTACCACCAGCCATTTGTGGGCATGAGGCCCATAAATCCCTGTCCTACCACTGTTATATTTCTGTTTTGTTCCTGTCACACTGTAACAGGAAGAGACTGAAAACTCTGCAGAAAGAGATGGGTACCACGAATGAAGGAGGAAGGAGTTTTCCCTGAACAGTCTAGGTTCCCTCAGATAACACAAATAAAAATGCTTCTCCAAACTGGACTCCTGGCAAACATCACGCTAAAACTGGGTAAAAGAGATATCCTGATATTGCTTTCATAAAGAGTCTTGCAGAAATGCACTTAGACAAGTTTGTGAAATCCCGCCAATAAAAGCCCAGCAGAAGTCTCCCATCATCTTATCAGCACAATTCAATATATCCTACATCAACAACAATACAGCTGCTTCCTGGAGTGTTCAAGCACCAAATCTGAGTCAGCACTTGGCAATACAAGGCAGGTCTGAACAGGATTTGAGATGGAACTTTATTTTGTGCTGAAGGTTACTTGACCTCACAGTTCAGTCTAGTCTGATCTTCACAAAGCACTCAGTTTAATGGACTTCCCAATGGAAGCACCTTGCTCATCTCAAAGCTCTTGTATGGTTCATGCAGAGCTTGCCATGTTCAACTGCCAATTCAAAATTAATGCTGCCTTATAAAGTCTGTAGGTCCTAGGCCATTTTCACACCCATCCCCCAGGAATCCACAGCTAAAACCAGTAAGGAGTGTACTCACTACACCTTTGAGTAAAGCTCAGAGCTCTTGAAAATGACCACTGTGAAAACAAAACCAACAAACCTGAAATTAAAGTCTTGCTTTAAACCACAACCAAATCCAGCAGGCAAGCACTCCAGCAGTCACAGCTCAGTCTGAGCACAGCCTCCATCCACTGGCCACAGACAAGTGACCCCTAACCACAGAACCTGAGTTAAGTCTGAAACCGCACTACCACTGACCACGTTGGCAACCCGATCAGTGTTAGCACCAAGCTGTAGCCAGGAAAATACCACAAGTACAACATGTCTTCAGCCTCCAGCATATCCCTGAGGCAGAACCATAAGCCCTCAAAGATGTTCCATCTGAACATCCCAAGTTGAATTTCTCACTAAGCCAACCAGCCTTTTTTTTTCACAGGTCTTGCATCCCCTAGTCTCAGTTCTTACATCTGGTGCCCCAGAAATAAATTGCGAGAGGACAAAACTCTCCCAGCCGGTCTAGCTGGAACAAAGGCCACGTTCACACAGATGACCTTGCCATTCAAGACTGTAAACTTGATCCACGCAACAGCCTCTGAAAACATCATGGCCTCCTCATCCTCTGTGTAAGACAGTTCCTTCACACTGTGGTCACCAGAATGCCATCAGCTCTCCTGATGTAGGCAAGATCACCATATAGCAGACCATGGAGGCAGGCTGAGACTCCTGTAACCAACTGCATTACTTTCTCAGACTCAGATAAGTTCTTTGCTAGTCAAAACCACTGACACATTTTGTTTGCAGCAGAGGAACTTGGTGGTTATAATTCACACAGAAACCTTAGGCACTCCCTTCCCACTCCTTGTCCCTAGAAGGAGCTCCCTTAAATAGGCATCCCACAAGCTCCAAAGCACCTGAGAAGAGGTGATCTTACTTGGCACCAGCCAGCCTGCTTAGTCTCACAGTTGTCCACATCTGTGTGATAAGTACCACAAATGAGGGGGAAAAAAAGGACATAACTGATTATCTTGTATTCAACCCCACAATTTTCTTTACATAGCTACATATCTAGAGGTTATTCTTCCTCTCTTGAGGATGGGGAGGGGGGGAAGGTGGAAAAAAATTTGTACACTGATGACTTCCAAGAATTCAAACCCCACACAGGACTTTCCACTACATAAATTTTTCTCCTTCTTCTATGGCAAATTGCTTTCAAGAGCCAAACAAGAAGGCTGCACTATTACTAGCAAATTACTAACCAGAGAGCAGGCTAGGCTATCACAATTGCCTGCTTAATATTGCAAAAGCAATGGACACCACAGCTTACAGGAGAATTACCTACTAGATACACTCTTATTTTGTTTTGAAACTGATACTGTTTTTTCACAGCTCTATCCCAATGTCAAGTAACATGTTCACATCGCCAAAAGACAAAATAATTCAGCACTGTTGCTGATTTTCCGCTATCCGCTCCTGAGAAGCATAAGAAGTAGGCCCCTGTAATATACCTGCATGTGGATCGTTCACATGCTAAATCTCAACTAAAGTTACACAGGAAAACTTTTCCCACTTCAGTGTTTGTAGAAGCAGGTATCATATCACCAGATGTGTGAGCACATATGACAGTGCAAAGTATGTTTCATGACACCTGTGTCCACAGCATGCTGAAGCAGCACACAAATCAGTCCTCACATAATCAACTGACTCGAGAGAGCTGAAAACCTACATCAACATCTTATCTCACCCTCACAGTCAGTAGCTTTTAAACAGATCTCATGCAATGAAACAAAAAATCATTTCGTACCCAGCAACTCTTTTATAGGTCATTTCCTGCAATGACAAATTTCAGCAACTGTAATAAAAAACACACACAAAAAAAAAAAGTAATGCACTGAAGGCCAAGAACTCTGCTTTGCTTCACTAACCAAACCAAAAAGATCCACTCAACCAAATCTAGCATCTCCCTGGTTCAGTGATGGCAGCTCAAAGTCCAGAGGCTCAAAGCCCAGAGATGACTGCCATGGGGAACAGGTCAGGGCAAGACAAGTTTTTAAGGGACAAACCAGAAGAACTTCCCTGTACCTTTCCCTGACATATCAGGAAAGCTTTCTTTTATCAGAAGTGCATAGGAACTTTTTGTGTAAGGAATAGGATTCCTTTAAGTAAGGAAGATAATTTCTTCAAGTAGTGTTAAGTGTGCATGTAGACATTCTAATTTCAAGTAATTTTAGCAAGTTCTATATTAAGAGCTTTAAAATAAAAGCCCCCAAACACACACAATACATGGTAACCAGACACTGCAGGACAGCTTTAAGGCAGCAATTCCAAAACTTCAGCCTTTCTTCTGGCATCCACATTCCCTCCCATTCCTGTGTCCTCCCAAGTTAGATTGTCACGCACAAGCCCAGGTCTGCACTGACTACTTCGGTTCTCTCCAAAGACTGGTTCCCACATCTGTACCCCACCAGGGACAGTCTGATGGCAGCCATCCACACTACATACCACACTCCTCCTCTGGCAATTTCTCGGCCTCCTCCAAGACCACAGAAACATTTGTTTCCCTTTCAACATGTTTAAATTAGAGGATGCCACAGCCACCAAACAAGAGGACTTGAAATGCTCACCTTGCAACACACAGGTTAATGTGAAGCAAATTGCTAAAATCCCTGGTGGCAAATAGGCTACTACAGTGTTTCTACACTGTTACCTACAGCAAGTCACGCCAGTCAAGGTTGTCACTTCAACAGCACAGAAACCAGCTCTAGTCAGTAAACTAAATTATCCATGCTAGAGCCACAGAATGACAGTAGCTTCCCCAGGTCCAGCAACCAATCTATGCTCTTCTTCTGCCGAACCACAGGGCTCTGTTCAGCTTCATCCTGCCAGACCATCCATGGCCAGAGCTCACATGGTGCTGAAGTCTTGTCCCACTGTCTCCAATTACGCTACAGTACTCTCCTGAAGCCACAGCGTGCAGGACAGTGTGACAACAGCCCCAAAACAGCCATAGCATCTACTTTGAAAGTCAAGCAAAAAAAAGACTCCACCTGCAAATGGGGAAAATAGAAGGCTGCCTAGTGCTAGCGTCAGGCTCTATAACAAGCAGGTGTTACTCTACTGCAATTGTCTGTGAAAAGAACGCCAGCTGCTTAAAGTATGACTACAAAGTGGAATTAGATACCTGACATGAGCCTTTCACTGAGCAGCAGCTCAGATTATGGAGCAACTTCTGAGCCCTTCTGACAAAACCAGTCTCGCCTGCTCTCGCCTCACCTTGCATGGCGTGACTCGGCAGTATGACACATCATAGGATCTTTCACCTCCCTATCTCCTAACTCCATCCCAGCCACCAAGGGAGATCACGATAGCTTTTGATTCCAATGCGGGGCTGGTGAGCATGGTTGACTTTGAATCATGTGCATGAAGTGGCCTATTTAGCCCCACTCTAGCCATGACAGAGAGACACTCACAGGGGAACTACACTATGATACCTCCGTCTGTACCCCTTAAGGTGACTGGCAGTATAATCCCCTGTTCACCTTTGATGTGGGAGACAGGCAGAGTAGAGGCTTGTGATCTCCTCCCTGCTCTGATACCTCAAGAAGGGGATAGCAAGGCAGGTGGCAGATGTGCACTTTCTCTCCACAGGAGACCTCTTGCTAGTCCTCCAGAACCTTTCAAAGCTGCTAATAGCTCTGGAGCATCCTTTTGGACAGGGGCTGCTAGGCGCACACAGTATCTTTGCCCATGGCTTTCCATTTGTTGTCATAATTTTATTCTGTGAAAACTCACATCATCTTATCTTACTTGTGACAGCATTTTGCCCATCTTCTGTGATGGACACAGACCCTGGCTTTCTTACGTCTAAACTCATACCGCCCCTTCATGGGCAGGAATAAAGGAAAAAGCTGGTCAAACATAATCCCTCCCTGCCCAAACACCAGAAGAATCATGCACAGGACATCAGGACACCTTGTACAAAAGACAGTCTGGAAATGCCCGTGGTGACCCAGACCCAGCCTAGCACAGGGCAAGGGGAAACAGCAGCAGGGCAGTTAGCAGGTGCACATGAAGGCAAGCTTGGAAAACCCAGTCACATTTGTCCAAACAAAGCACACGTCTACTATCAGACAGATGGCAAACCATCTCCACCCCCCAATCCCAAGTCACTTAATAGCTTATAGGACATGAACAACCTAAAAGCTCTTCAGTCCAGCGGCTAAAAGAACGTCGCATACAAATGAGAGCATTTCACAATGTCTGTGATGAGCCAGCTGACGTCTTATCATCTTGGAGAGGTGAACCACTCCTGTTGGTCACTCCAAGCAGGGATTTGACTTTCTTAGCCTGGTAGGGACACTTATTTATATACAGTGCATATGTAAAGAAAAAAAACAGTCAAACATTGAGTTGTTATCAGCTGAGTGGATGACTGCAGCCTCAAAGCACACAGATTCCAGCTCAGATGCCAATTCAGTTACTATTTCACCCAGCTACAAAACTGCTTCAAACACAAAATCTTCCTTAAAAGGACCCTAACAAGGCATTTTTGTATCACTTTCATTCACTGTTTGCAATAAGCCCTCAGAAAACTGAAGCCAGAATCTCAATTTTTATTAACCATTTCTATGCACAGTAGCTTGTTCCTAGAGTATTTCTGTGTGTGTTATTGATATTGGAAGCTATAGTGTGCAGGACAGACAGGAAAGGGAAGGAGAGGAAAAGCAAAGATTAATCCTCAGCTCATGAACTCCCTTTTTGAAGGGGATTTCAATAAAAATTTTGGATGACCAAAGAATGCACCATCAGTTTCACGAATGTCGACACAGATTGCACAATCACACAGAGCCAGACTGCACTTCCATTTTTGAGCACAAATTTGGCAGTGTCTCCACAGAAATATTTCCCTTATTAAGGTCAACTGGCTGCAAAGCACTTCTTCAGTGCAGTCCTAAAAAGCCCACAGACTTATTTAAGTATTAGGAGCATTGTAATTGCCAGGGATTTCCACACAAAGAGCTTGGAAAGAGACACAGACATCTCCCTCACTACATATTTTTGTAACATTAAACCCATCTCTTTCCTACACCTTGTCAAAAATGACACCAACCATGATTCACTTGCATGACAGCAAGCTTGGCAGCATGACTTTAAACATGCACACCTCCTGATGAACAAAATCAGGAAGAAAAAAAAAAGTCTTCAGCTTCACGATTGCCGTTTAGGGGCTCCTAAACAGTCTTTTATTCTTAGAGCAGATACACAGCAAAGAATATTTTAGATTAAATGCAAGCGTACAGGCCTTGCAAGCCAAATCACAGCTCACATTTTTCATATAGTCCAGATCACAGCTGGGCTAGATCTAAGCATCATCCAAGACAAGCAGGTTTCTCAGTAAATTGCAGCCTTTAATCACTCTTTAGCATTTCCACAGATCAGCCTTGCCTTTTAAACATGTTTGTCTGCTCTTCTCCCAGCTAGAGTCACACAGTAACCATGCTGAAGAGAGTCATTCCCTGCCCCAAGGCAGGGTCACACCTGCGATGCTCTCCTGTGCCCCTGATAGCAAGGCCTGACTTCCCTGCTTGAGCTCCTCAAGCTTTCCATAGGCAGCATCACCCAGGTGCCATTCGGAGACCCAGCACACAAGCCCCAGCTCCTACCATGCTCAGCACCCTGCTCACCTGTGCCTTCCCTTCCCAGCACACCTGGCCTGGCTCCCAGGAGAGAGCAATCCTTTCCCACCTCTAAGGAAACATAGATGGCACAGGCCAAGCCAAAGGAAAAGGCCCTTCAATACCCCTCTCATGCTTCTGAACCTGCTCTGTCACTGGGGTCAGCAACAACACCAACTGCTTGCAGACAGTCTGGCTCCTCTTCACATTTCACTTTTAAAGCATCATCTACTCACAGGGAGAAAAGGGACAGCCACAAAGCATTCACCAGTTAAATAAAGGAGATGCGTGACTGCAGACTGGAATTCAAAAGCTAAATCTTCAGTAGGTGCCCATCACATTGCACATCCACATGTCTGCTGCCTTGACTAATTTTGGTAAGTTTCTGTGGAGGGCTGTTGGGGTTTTGTGTGTGGTTTGGTTGTTGGGGGTTTTTTCAGACGTTCTGTGGCAGGTTTGGCTTTTTTCGTTTCCAGGGGTTTTTTTTGGAAAGCAGATCACATTGCCCTAAGCACCATGTCAGCAGCAAGATATCACTCAGCACGTCTCACAGCATGGGTTCACCCCCCCAGTCCAATGGCTCTTACATAAGTGAGAAGTTAGAGGGAGATAGAGTTGATGGAGTCACAACTCAGGCGGAGGAGCAAACAGCATCTCCTTATTCTAAATGTCCAGAGGAAAAAAAAAAAGGCAAAACAAAAACCAAAAATCCAAACCCCAAAACAATCCCAAAAAATCCATACCTTATTAATCACATTTGCTTACGAACAAATTCAGCACCACTGCTAGCTTTAACTCAAATCATGCTGCAGTTCCCTGCAGAGTTTCAGGCTACCTCCTAATAATGTTCCAACACACCTCCAACATGGTTGTTAAAATGCAGATTTCTGGAGCACTGCTCACAGTCCAGAGTGTGTTTTGATTTCATGCAGATTTACACATCAAAGTACCTTTCCCATGGCACCCTGCAAGCCGCAGAGCAAACCCAAGCGGAGCTGGGAGGATACTAGTTAGGAGGCAGTACCTGCACACACAAAGTAAAACAGATGCTGCTGGAAAACATCATCAATAAAAATCACAATTTTAGAGGCGACAGCTTTAAAAAACACCACGACCAGTCACGTTCCAGAGGAGAGAGGTTATGCTTTTTTTGTTTGATTAAGGGAGAGAGAGGAAGGAAAATAAAATGCCCTCGAGAACAGCTCCAAAAGGCACAGTCTGGGAATCACTTCTAGGTGAGACACTTAAACAAAGGAGATGGAGTATCCTTCTCTCTTCAGGGAGGAATGCTTCCCGCTACAGACAGGGCTCAGAGAAAGCTCTTTTTACACAGGGATATGGAGACCAACACACCCATTGCCTACCAGGAGGAGCTTTCCTGTATTCAGAGAGGCTGCAGCACAGGCCAGGTTTTGGGGGTGGAGGGTTGAAGTGGGGGATGGGGGACACCTGCAATGTTTTAGACATCTTTATTTGTGTTTACAAATAGCTCCAAGGAAGTGGGAGCTGGAGGGTAAAAGGAACTGGGGGGAAAAAAAAACCCCGACACCACAGTCCCATTCAAAGGAATCAAAACAAGGAGGACAGGTCAGAACCTTTTTAAACAATGGCACTGCCAACCCTCAGGGCCAAAACCTAAAAAGCAGAGAGAAAAGGCACAGACAAAGGGGGATGTAACACCCCCCTCCTCTCAGAATAGCGCTATTTTAAGCCAGTCTCCTTGGAGCTACCCTAATATTTTCTCTCATGACTCAAACCACCAGGGAAAGGAGTTAGAGCAGAGAAGAAAAGGGAAAGGGAAAAAAAAAACAAACCAAGAGACAGAGCTAGGGCTGACCTCATAAGACACCTTTCTAGAAGGGGCAAAGCTCCAGAAGAGATGAAAGGCAAGCTGGGCTGTGCCTTACCTGGAAAAGTGTGTGGGTTGGGTGACCCTCTTTTAAGGCACTTTGAACAGAGGACATGCACAGTGTAGTACAGGCCCGGCCATTCCTGGAGCAGGACATTCAGTTCTTCCACTAAAGGCGTGATAGCTTGCCAAGCTGTCCAGATATTTGGTAGGGATGCATGACTAGCGATAGACAGAGTGTCTGGCTGCAGAGCTCCCCTGGCAGGCCGGTAGCTCACCACCACAGGCACCTTTCCCCGGTAGGCATAAATCTGGTATTTGCCATCTGACCGCTGAACCACGTGGCTGTTGATCTGGACACTGTAGCGTGCAAACAAGCCGGGTGGGAAAACGAATGGAAAGCTATATTCAATCTGCAGCTGCTCGACCACAAAGGACTGTCCGCTCAGATTGGTGCCGTTGATCCATGCCTCTGCATGGGGCACCTCGTTTTTCACGTAGCAGGGAAACTTGTACCAAGCAGCTGCCCCATTTAAGGGCTTGCATTTGGGTTTGTTGACACAGTAACATAGTCCCATCTTCTCCAGCAGCTCTAGAATGAGCTGCAGATCCTCCCGGCTCTGGATGTGGGGCTTAAGAAGGAGACGGATAACATGGGCAGGAAGGAGGCCATGCAGCAGGAAGCCCTCCACGTAATGATGGAGCTGAGTGGTCCTCAGTTCATCAATCTGGGTGTCGCTGAGCAGTTTCTGTAGCAGCACGGTGGCATCCCGCTGGCAAAAGACATTGAGGATGTCAATGAGCCGCGGCAGGTTGTGGAACACATACTCCCGCAAGGTGAGATGCTCCTCAAAGTAGAGCAGCTTTCCACTCTCGTGCAGATAGGACAGGGCACTCTGGAGCCGATCCTCTGTCAGGCCTGCCTGCAAGCCCAGCCGGGCAGAGTCCCACCAGCTAAGCCACAACTGCTGAGCTTGTGGCTGGAAGTGCAGCTCTTCCAGCACTTGCCAGGACTTGGGCAACACCCGGTGCAGGTTTGGGAAGATATCCCGGTGCTCAGCCACCGAGAGGAGCTTGTCCCGCAGGCGACGTACCTGGCAACGGTCCTGGCAGCTGAAAGGCAGCACTGGAGAAAGAATTTGTGGGCGGTGGTTGAGAAGATATTGAAACTGGGCCTTCTTTCGCCGCAAGTTTTTGTCTGAGACCCCGTAAAAGGCAGCGTGCGGGCTGGAGCAGCGCAGGTCAAAGTCCTGTCCCAGAGCTTCATCCACCTGCTGGACTAAGCTCTGGAGTCCCTCAGCATCCCTCTTCTCCTGCTGAGCGATCTGGTGATGGATGTCCAGGCACTTCTCTTCCAACTCCCGCTCCGCACAGAGGTCGGCATGGGTTCCCACCATGCACACCACAGCATGGGGCACCTTGGAACTGAGCCAGTGTAAGAAATAGCCCACAGAGGGGTAGAAGTGCTGAGGGACGTAGGCACTCAAATTCACCACCAGCACATACAAGGCTCCAGGAGAGAGGAAGAAAGACTGGATCACATCATAGCTCGGGTCCCACGCCAGCTCGTACACAATAAATGTCAGGCCCCTCTCTGCATCCGCTGTCCAGTCCATCACCTCGATACCCTTACTGCCTCCTGATAGTCCTAGTCCCAGTGGTATTTGGGGGGCATTGGGTGGCAGTGACAGTGCAGGGGATGGTGTCTCCGCTTTTGCTGGGTGAGAGGGCACACGAGAAGAGATATCCTGCTGCATGACAGGTACCCGAGCTGAGGAATTGTCTTGAGGCTCTGGAAAGGGGCAACACCCAACTGTCACCCTCCCAATGTCCTGCTGTTGCCCAGGAAACCCTCTGTGCTGGGTGTTCCCTGCCTCCAGGCTTCCCACATCCTCTCTCTGCCCATTTTCCTCCATGAGGCACCGTCTCAGCAGGGTCTTTCCTGCATCCTTTAAGCCCATGAGGACCAGCTTGAGGCGAGGTTTGAGGGCAGGCTGGGAGTGGGCCAGCTCCTGCTGGTAAGCTGCAATGTAGGGGATGCCTTTCATACACACCTCATAGGGGGGCTGGATGAGAGGGTTGTCTTTGATCTTCCACAGGGTGACACGGGAAAGCTGGCCGAAGCCCTCGGGCAGGATGGCGATCTGGTTGCCTTGCAGGACCAGCTCCTCCAGGCTGTGGAGGAGCACGATGGAGTCAGGCAGGTAGCGGATGCGGTTGTTGTCCAGCCAGAGAGTGCGGAGCTGGTGGAGCTGACAGAGGTGAGGGGGCAGCACGGTGAGCTGGTTGCGGCTCAGGTAGAGCTCCTCCAGACTGGGCAGCGCCAAGATGGCAGAGGGGAACTCCCCCAGCAGGTTGGATGAGAGGTTCAGCATCTTGAGCCGCTGTAGTCTGCCAAAGCCAGCGGGCAGCGCCTGCAGCCGGTTGCCATCCAGCATGAGGCTCTCGAGGGCACTCAGCTGGCAGAGGCCCTCGGGCAAGGACGCCAGCCCGGTGCCGCTGAGCCAGAGGATCTTGAGGCGGCGGAGAGCAGCGATGCCCTCGGGCAGGGCCCCGAGGTGGCGGTTGCCGGAACAGTCGAGCTCCTCCAGGGCGGCCAGCTCCAGCAGTGGGGCAGGGAAGGAGGGCAGCAGGTTGTGGTCGACGTCGAGGGTGCGGAGGTGCCGCAGACGGCCCAGGCCCTCGGGCAGGCGGCGCAGGCGGTTGAAGCTGAGGTCGAGCTCCTCGAGACAGCCCAGCTCGGCGAGGCGGGGGGGCAGCCCCGGGCCCTCGGCGCCCAGCTCGTTGTGGCTGAGGCTGAGCTTGCGCAGGCCCCGCAGCCCCGCCAGCGCCCCGCCGTCCCCCAGGCCCCGCAGCCGGTTGTGGCTGAGGTCGAGCTCGGCCAGGCGGCCCAGGTGGCGCAGGGCGGCGGCGGGCAGACGGCCCAGCCGGTTGCGCCGTAGGCTAAGCACCCGCAGACCGCTCAGGGCGGCGCCCACCTCCTCGGGCAGCTCCTCCAGCCCCCGCCCGCTCAGGTTCAGCGCCTCCAGCTCCCNCGGGACGCGGTCACGGGCCGGCCCCGGCAGCGCCGCGCCGCCCCCGCGCCGGGGAGAGCCGGCCCTTCCTCGGGGGGGGGCACCCCGCCCCTGCCTGCCGGGCACCGGCCCGTTCTCCCCCGGCAGGAAGGGTCCGGGATGCTGGCCTGCGACTCCTACCCCCGGCAACGCTCTAGAGAGCGGCCCTTCGCGTGTTCCGGTGGGGTGAGCCCGCCTGGCCCTGGAGGCGGGGCGTCAGCAGCGGTGGCGATGCCGGTGCTGGTGCCGGTGCCGCCGGGACCCCGGTGTGTGACAGCCGCCGCCCCTGGGCGGGGATCAGGGTGTCGCCTTAACCCTGGGCTCGCTGAGAGCTTTGCGAGCCGCCCGACTCCTCACGGAGTTACGGCAAATCTATTGTGTTGCCCCGTGTCATTTTTTCAAGAGGCAAGGGCTGATTTTTCATCCAGCCCTGCAAGAAACCGAGTTTAACCTTTCCTTCCATTCAGTAAGTGTGCTTCCGTGTGGGGAGAGTGCGAAAGCCTGCAGCCTTCTGGTTAATCGGAGCAACTCTGCCACCTTCCTGCCGTGTTTTGTTTCCTGTGCTGCATCCATCTGGCCAGACCCTAAACACTGCCTTCTTCAGGTTCCTGAGTCAAGCTTTGCTCCAGGGGGTCGGAGAAATAGACTTGGAAATTTCCACCTCTGCTACCGAGGGGAAATAGAGCCCCTTTACGGCGGAGCCGCGAGTCAGGCTGACGGAGGCTGTGGGCGCTCAGATTTCCCGAGATGTGTGACCTTACCCTTACAAATGTCAGCGATGCACCGTGGCCAAAGGTTCACAGGTTTTAAAACGTCATTGTCTTTGTTCAGCGCTGCATAGTCCAGAATGCTTTGGGGGCTTTGGTACTTCCTTTGACCTTGGAAGCAACCCTTCACCTTGTTGTAACAGCTACCATTAAAGCGTACTATAAGCTGTTACTTCAAACCCATGAAAAGAAAAAAAAAAGGATTTGAAATTAAAAGTAGTCCACAGGACAACCAGCTTCACAGCCTTTATTCTCTTCCTTATTGTGGAAAGCCCTCACAACAATGATTCCTTTTGGGTGGCCCTGTGCATCTAACTGTGCCTGGGGAGGAAGAGAAAGCTGAACCAACTTCGTGTGGAGCCACAGTCACTGCACTAAATTTTTAAATTTACAAATTGCTAAAACTGTAAGATTGCAAAGGCTCAGACTCAGTTTCTGTCTTTCCCATCATTAGCAGACAAGCAGGGATAAAATAATTTTTCAGGCCCTCTGAGTTCTAGCAAACCTTAACCAGGTTTCTGCTAAATGCCTTTCTGAGAATGACATCACCCTTTGTAGGGAAAATCTTCCTGTGTTGGCTGGCAAAGCCAGACAAAGGAGGCCAAGGACCGGGAGGAAAGTCCACGGGCCTGAGAGAAAGCGTGGCTGTATGAAGGTAAAACTCATCTCCAGGCAGAATTTAGGAGCTGCCCAAAGGCAGCAGAGGCAATCCTGGGGGCTGGGCTCATGCTTTGGCTCCAGGGCCACTGCTCAACTTCTGCTGGAGAACAGGTATATAGGGATACTCATGTTCCATGAGGCTCTGCTGAGAGGGCCTAAACCTGGGGATAAAATTCTTCCAGATCTTGGCCCTGGGAAACAGAAATACTTCATGGCCTCTTGCTAAATTGTGCCCAGCTAGAACTAGTTTCCAAGCTTGCACTCATTTATTTTCAGAGCCTGCCTGCAGTGGGTCAGTACATCTTTTATTTGGGCTAACCCAGTTTTTGTATCTTTGCTTTTCTGAAGGTCACATGGGAAGTAGCCCTTCTCTGTGCTCCAAAAGGAGCACTCTCCTTCCCCATTTCAGTAGTAGCACATTAAATTCCTACTGAGGGAGGAGTCATGCTCTTCTCCCACCCTCTTACCCAATTGCTCTTGTGATACCAGGCTGATAGTTTCATTTCCAGCCTTCTAAATGCAAATCACCCAACCTGCTGCTATCAAAATCATGTTTTTAAATCAAAACGGTGTTTCTAGAAACAAAAGATTTCTGCAGGGAAAATTGACCCTGGCTTCAAATTTGCAGCCTATTTTCTTCTTTCCAATGGCTTGTGCAGGTAAAGACAGCAAAAGCAGCATCATCATTGAGGCCCACCCACCCCTAGATTCCTGTGGGCACTGCCTATCCTCTCTGAGGCCAGGGCAGGCTTCCAGTTGCTGCATGACCCACAGCAAGTGTAACTTAAAAGCCTGCCACTGCGTTATCATCTTGTTTCCCATGGGAAAAGTGGAGGAGCCCCTCCACTGGGGATTGTCCAAGCAGCTGCTTGGCTCAGCCAGCTGAAAAAAAAAAGGGAGAGAAGTGCTTATCTCCATTTGCCTGCTCTTAGAGGTCATAGCCTTTATTAAACACATCTTTCTGGCAGCATGCAAGGACAGACAGGGTAAGTTTTTTCACTAAGCAGGGAAAGTTTTGACTGTCAACTTTCCTATCAAAATATGCAAAGCAGTAGGAGCCGAATGCCTCCCCATCCTAATGAAGAGAGGGAGAAGTCATGCAGCACTATTCAAACTTTGATAAGCTCCTGTAGGTGATGAATGAAGCTAAGGCAGAAAAAACTGTGATGAACAGCATGCTGACACAAAGACATCCCCAGTGCTGCTTGAAGGTTGTCCGAATAGGAAAGCTCTGGTGCTTTCCTATGAACCTTCCACTTTATTCCCCTGCCTGCATGAGTGTACAAATCTGTGATGGTGTCAGCCAGGGATGGTTTCTCTTGGCCTCTTTAACACATTCACCACAGTTAAAGCTGCCAGTTGGGAGTGAGATAAGTAGTTTCTGGGGAAAAGGAAAATTTTATTTCTCAGAAAATGTGGCATTTGGTACAGACCTAGATGATTCCTTATCTTCCCATCTTCCTAGGCAGAGGAGACATATTTTTCCAAACACAACTTCCTCATTTCCCCTCAATTTACTCATCAGCTTACTAGAGGTCCATTAAACATGAGCACCAGCACGCTGGATGCTGGTTTTGGAGTAATTTCCTAATTTTTGGAGGTTAAAAATATTCAGAAACCACACCAAAACCCTCTCTTGCGGCTCAGGATTGACTGGGACTGAAAGCCAAGTGGCTGTAAAATTGCCAGGAAAGCTATAAAGCATTTTATTAAAAAAAAAAAAATCCCATTTCAGTGGGTTCCATTATATGTCAGAATTGCATTTGCAGTTATTAATTTTAAATAGTAGTCCTGCAAAGTCCTATTGATGGGATTTAATTATTCAGATGAAATCTGAAGTGCTTCCATTTCACTGAGCCCTGCACCTGCATCATTAATAAGGTTTCTATCTAAAGTACCTCCCTCCTGGGTCAGGCAAAAGGCACTGAGTAATCAACAGAATTTTAGAGCCTGACTCTGGCCCTTGCAGGACAAGAGGTGCAAATGTAACCAGCTGCTTGTGACAGGACATGAACCTAAATCAGCTCAACAGAAGCACCAAGCTGCTGGAAAGCGGATGCAGGGTGCACTGCGAGCCAGTGCAAAGCTCACAGGCTCTGGCACCAGCACCAAGCGAGGCTGGCAGGGCCTTGGGAGAGTGCATGGTGCCCTCTACACCACCAGACACACAGCCCAGGTGTTAAAAACCCTGCTTTGGGTCCTGCTTTGGCACATATTTCCAAGGGCTCGGTGGCTGGCTGGGGAACAAGCAATGGGTTGACTGACTCCTTTCAAAGATCCTCCAAATGTTCCTCCTGAACCTTAAGTAGAAATCCTGTGAGGATGAAATTTTGCCCAGAACTGCATTCTCCACAGTTTGGCCCACCATTTCTGCAGGAGTGCTATGAATCTACCCCAAGGCTTACCAAGCTGTATACAAACGGTGATGGCAGCACTTGAAGAGATCCTGAACGTGCTTTGGGCAGGAGAAAGAGAAGGGTTGGGGTGAACAGCACTACTGTTTGCCTCAGCCCTGTGTAGGGCAGCAGTGGTGCTGTACATAGGGGGCAGGAAGACAAAGGCTTGGAGAAATTTGGCAATGCAATAGGATAGGGACCCCCACCCAGATGTGGGAGCTGAAGAGGAGGACCATCCCCAGAACTGCTTCGCATCAGCCCCTATATAACCCAGGACCAGGCCCCACTTCCCCATAGGTACGTCTCATACTGTGAATCCTAATTGCCTTGCATGTTTCTTCGTAGGCACAGCAATTCCTTTCATAGAATCACAGGAAAGATTGTGTTGGAAGGAACCTTTAAAGACCATTAAATCCAAATCCAACCCCTTTGCTTTGGGCAGGGACATCTTCAGCTAGATCAGATTGCTCAAAGCCCCATTTCACCTGGCCTTTACCAGTTCTGGAGGTGGGGCATCTATAACTCCTCTGGGCAACCTGTTCCAGTGCCTCACCACCCTCATGGTAAAGAATTTCGTCCTAACATCTAATCTAAATCTCTTCTCTTTTAGTTTAAAATTGCTTCCCCTTGTTCTGTCACTACCTGCCTGTGTAAAAGTCCCTCTCCTCTTTTTTTTATAAGCCCTCTTTAAGTACTGGAAGGATACAGTGAGGCCTCCCTGGAGGCTTCTCATCTTCAGGCTGAACAACCCAGCTCTCTCAGTCTGTCTTAACAGGAGAGGTGCTTCAGCCCTCTGATCATCTTTGTGGCCCTTGTCTGGACCTGCTTCAACAGGTCTAGAGTTTGGATGAAAGCTGGATGCAGTACTCCAGGTGGGGTCTCACAGGAGTGTAGTAGAGGGGGAGAATTCCCCTTGACCTGCTGGCCATGCTTCATTTTATGCAGCCCAGTACACAACTGGCTTTCTAGGCTGTGAGTGCACATTGCTGGCTCATGTCCAGTTTTTCATCCACCAATACCTCTGTGGCTTTCTCACGAAGGCTGACCCTTATATATACAGCATTCTTTACTCAATCCTACAACCAACAATGGTATTTTAAGGCCACCATGAATCCCCAATTTAAAAAAATATTATTTGTATTTTTAAAATTCTTTCAGGAAGTAGAACAAGTGTTTGCATACCAATACATTTCATAAGTGATGCTATCTGTAGCCTTGGTTTATGGGAAATACAGAGACAGCAAAGAAAAATGATTTTTTTT
>VYZQ01049530.1:0-22662 GCA_013400655.1 Mystacornis crossleyi | reverse complement strand
CAACCAAACCCAGCCAAACCCAACCATGTGGGGAAACCATCAGGTCCCTGCAGAGTTACCTCCCACCTGCAGCCCATCCCCAGACCCCGTTTGCTGCCAGCTCCTGGAAGGTTTATTTGTTGTGCCTTGCTGCTGTCTCACACAAAAGCCAGGGAAGGACTCGCAGGGTTCTGTTGCTGACAAGAACAGAGACTCAGCATGTTGAGAAGAAGGTGAGAAGATTGTTGAATAATAAACTAGAGTTTATGCTGATGGACAACGTACCAGATTTCCTCAATAAGTCAGGCTACGTGAAACTCCTGATAAGCTCTTGGATCCTTCCCACAACCTCAGAACCTGAGCCCCTTCCCAAAATGTTCTGTTATTTGTACCATGAAGCCATTAATTCCTAACCAGCTAACGTCGCCACCATCTGCTTTATTCCACAAGGGGACAGAGACATACAAAGTGATGACATGCCAAACTTAAAGACCGTGGAGAATTTCATTTATGAGAGCATGAGGTACCAGCCCGTTGTGGACCTGATCATGCGGAAGGCGTTACAGGACGATGTCATAGATGGCTACCCTGTGAAGAAGGGCACAAACATTATCCTCAATATCGGGCGTATGCACAAGCTCGAATTCTTCCCAAAGCCAAACGAGTTTTCTCTCGAAAATTTTGAGAAAAATGTAAGTTTTCCGTCTCATTTCTTACGGAAATTTGGGTTTTATTTATTGCTGATGTCTTTTCCTCTTACTTTGCTCAAGAACTTTGTGACCATAGAACTGTTTTCCCTTTGTCGGAGTGCCTAGTGAGCTGTGCAATCCGCTTATTGCTGTTGTTATTATTATTAGGGCTGGCCAGATATTTTCCTGTCAAGCTGCCATTGAAATGAAAAAAATAATTATGATATAGAAAACAGTTTTCCCAGACATAATAATTTTGATTAAAAATCTCCGATTAAATTTGTCAGACACACGTGGATGCCATTAAAGCCCCTGACACTGGACAAAATAAAGAGGTTTTAGGGGGCTAGAGCCATGCCAGCAGCCAACACAGAGCTGGGGCTGCCTGAGGATTCTCTGGAGAGGTGAAGCAGTGCAATAACTTCCAAGAGAATGAGGATCCAGTACCCATGTTATTTTATTTTTTTTTACTTATTAATCCTAAAGAAAAATATTTTATAGACCACAATGAAAATTTTAAGTTTTAATTAACTTCATACTTCAGATGTTGAGTAATTAAGTCCCCGTTCAGCACTGAATTTTAATTGAAGTTACGTTCTAACTACCAGAAGAACCATAATCAAAATCAATACGTGAAGATTTTTCCTACTTGTAATCCCCTACTACTCAAATCATCCTTCAGACTATTTATTTAGACTTCTGCTCCTCTTCTTAGTGATGAAACAATTGGTTTTGTGAAACTGTATCTGTTCAGCAATCATAATCTGGAGAGATTGAAACTGAACTGCACACAAACATCCACAGCAGCAACTTCAGCTTTAAAAATTAACCAGCCTAGTTTGAGACACCAAAAATGGACTCGTCAGTAAAAACACCTGAAGAAACAGCTAAGAAAAAAACCCAAGAGATACAAGTGTTCAAGCCAGAAGAACACCTTTAAGGTTTACCTATTTCTTATGAAAAAAGCTAAGGGTATGCCACACGCAAAAATGAGCATTAATCCACCTGGTTAATATTTCTACACTGCTGGTTGGTTACCCAGAGCAAACTCTGCACACAGCATTACAAACAACAGCTCAAAAAAAAAGGCTTAATAGAAAATTCAAGAGGAGAGTAAGTGATGGAGTTTGTCGGAATTACAATTCACTGTGAACAGATTCCATTTTGCCACCCGTTATTTACATTCCAAGCATTTCTTTCAAAAATGGATGTCTCACAATTTACGAGTACATTTTGCTACTAAAAATATTTCCCCTTGACCAAATATTTAACCACACATTTTCTATCTGACTTGATGCATTCTGTTTGCCACATAATTATTCTGGCAGGCCCAATTTTCCTCCCGTTCTCTAAGAGAATAGCAATCCACAGCATTATTTATGATAAGATGCCATTGTTGGAATCTAAACATTTTTCCATTTTCCCAGGCTGTGCATTTGCCATTGTGCTGTACTGCCAGCTGCTGTACTTGCTCTGTGTTATAAGCACTTGTATTTACATATCACTTTTCAAAAACAGCTCAGTTTATTTGAAAAAAAAAAAATTGAATAGAAGACACATCTCTCAGTCTGAAAATAAGAAAAAGGGACTCTTTTCCAGAAGATTTTGTATAAAGCAACCTTTTCTACTCTATTCTTGTTAAATAGAAAATCGGAATATAGTTAATATCTCACTTTTTTTAAAGGAAGTTAAGCAGATAAAGAAAAATATTTTATTTATAACGAGACTTTCTTTTTAACTGATCTATTCACTGGCAATAAAAGTAGCAGAAACTGGCTGTTCACTCTTCAGTAGTCCTGGGAATCCTGCACTTGGTATTTCAGCTGACAGAAGACAATAATTTTATAAGTGTTATCTCTCTAGTAGTTATCAAAATTTTTAAATTTAATTTTATGACAAATTAGTTCTCAGAAACATTAAGTTTATCATTAAAAATGGAGTAGGTGTACAGCTTAGTGATTATCTTTAGACAAGGCATCAGCCTGCATTTCAACTATTTATAAGCTTTATAATGAACTTTTACTAAAAAAACTTTTAAAATGAACTTTAATGCATTTGAAGAGCAGAAGCTTCACCCCATTTCACAGCTTGTGGTAAAATCCCTGTATTTCCCAGGACAAACAAACAAATACATGAACAAAATTTAATTTAACTGAGCAATCCCAGCTGCCCCAGCATTTCCAAAGGCTGGGCCCGACTTCCATCAGTGGCTGGGCCCGACTCGGGTGGAATTTCCAGCGTGACATGCGTAACTCCTCCTAAAAGATATACTTCCACAAATTTTTCAGGCTAGATCTACTACCAAATTCCATCACAATTTTGACTCCTTCTACGGGGAGAAACCTGTCTCTGAGCTCACCCCTCGCGCTTTTCCCCGCAGGTTCCCTCGCGCTACTTCCAACCGTTCGGGTTCGGCCCCCGGAGCTGCGTGGGGAAGTTCATCGCCATGGTAATGATGAAGGCCATCCTGGTGACCCTCCTGAGGCGCTGCAGAGTACAGACGATGAAAGGGAGAGGCCTGAGCAACATCCAGAAGAACAATGACTTATCCATGCACCCCATAGAACGGCAGCCTCTGCTGGAGATGGTTTTCACACCCAGAGGGAACGCGAACGAGGACCGGGCCGAGAGGCTGGGTCAGCACTAAACTTCCAGGGTTTTCTCAGCCACTAAGAAATACTCGTCGTTCCTGGTTAAACATGTAAAGTTAAACATTTTGCTGTCCCTAAATGACTACAGCTCTGGGTGACAGCCTGTTCTGCCCGTGCAGCAGAGCCACGGGCCACAGCTGGAAAGACTGAAAGCACAGGATAGTCCTGTTGTAGGTGTAGCCATGCTGTACAGTTCCTGATGACTTTTTAAACCCACAGGTTTCAGACAAAGCGATGCCTCGCCTCTCAAACGCTGCCAGTCCAGAGGTTTGAGGGTCAACAAAAGAACATACCTGATGTATATTTAATTCCAGGACTACACCAGTCCCCTTTCCCCCACCTCCCTGAAGCTGAACCAAGCAGTATTTGACTGCTGCAAAAGCTCTATTTCTTTTCAAAACAGCCAAATGAGTAACATCAGTTCATTTCAAGACTAAGAACCAATTTAAAATGTTTATGACATCTATAAGTTGTAAAGAAATGTTTGAACAAGGAGTCATTCAAACATCTTTCTTTACCACGTTTTGCTGTCCTGTTGAGCAGATACCAAAGATTTACAATGTCACATGGATTTTACCAATGGCAGTAATTTTCAGAGTACTAGGTAATAACAGCAGTTGAGACAACTGTTCTGAGTTCATCCCAGTGTCCTGCTGCCGGGGATCTGTAAACATCTCCCTGAAGGCCAGGTGAGAACGAGGTAACGAACACGAAATATTGCCATCACATTGCACGGGCGGGGTAACTCAGCCTGCCCCACCTCCTCACCTAGAGACTCTAGAGATTTCCCACCTCACCTCAGACTGGTGAAGAAGGTCAAATTCCCTCTAAGCTGCCTAAGACGTGCCAGACCCTTTTATGACCTGGTTTTAGTTGCTCAATCCTACTTCAGAGAGTAAGATTCGGAGTTGTTGCCCACGTTCCCACACCTCAGCAGGAGAGTGTCCCTCCCTAATTATCCAAACAACTCTTGTTGCTGCTCCTGTAAGAGCTCTGGGCTGTGTCCTGCTCTCAAGCAGCTTGCCCCATGCCCACTGATGGAGGTTCTGTAGCTTGAGAAACGTTGTCACAAGAGGCAAATTTCTCTGGGTAGATGCTCGGAGATTTGCAGCGACGAAGGAGAAAAGTCCTGCAGTAACAAGAAAATGTTTTTCAAGGTGTTTTGCACACACGGGTTTTTATTTTAACTGTAAACCAGGCTGAGGTTTATACTTGATCCTTAACAGGAAAAAGTGACAACTACCCAACATTTCTGTTCAGAATCGACCCGTCTGGAAATCTGTACAGTCTGGACATTGATATCTCTACTAGCCTAATCAAGTTCCTAGCTTGGCCAAGAAGAAAAAGATCTCCCTGGCCTAATGACAACATTCCTTGACAGAGACTCTCCGTTTTCATTAAGCTTGAGTTTTCATACTGTGTGACACAAAGAAAGGGATTTTCCGGATAAAGTGCCTTGATAAAGACAACCAACCAATGTACAATAGGCTTTCTGTGAACCTTTCCCTTCCAAGTCATTTAAACTATAGCAGAAGGCAAAAGGGGGGGGAAAGAAGAGAAAAATTGTGGCTTTACTTTGAAAATATAATTTAAATTCGTTAATTAATATCTATTCCTTCAGACCACTGATCTCAGGCACAAGTCCAGCAGCAAAAGATCCGGCCAGTAGCACAGAAAAACTGCAGAAACCCAACAAATAACCATATGCACCACCCAAAGGCAATTAATTAGACTGGGAATGGTGACAAAGAAGAGGAGCTGCATATTTAGGGTAATTCTCAAAACAACATATAAATTTTCTGCAGTAATTAAAAAAAAAAATCAAACTTGAAAGCAGAAGAATGTATTGCAGGCAGGTTACTGTTAAAACTCTCTCCCTAACATTTGCATTGTACCAAAAACTACAACACTGAAGAGCAATCCTGTACCACCTGTACATACAGACAAAACTGGGCAGTTGAAGACACAGAAATAGGATTTAATGGCAAGACTCCATGGTCTTTTCCAAATTAAAGGATTCTTTGTTTCTAGAACTTCTATTTTTTAAGTCATGAAGTGACACAGTGGTACGAATCTGTGGAATATCTAATTTAACCTCTGTTTCTACGTTCTTTGTGCCCTTTAAACTAGGAAATCATTAGAGCAGTTGGGAGAAGCAAAAACAAACCCAATCATGTTTAAAACCTTTTTACTCATTCTGTATCATAAAACACTTCAGGGCACTTCAGTGGGCAAGCAGTTCTTGTTTGCATAAGAACTCTGAAAAGAAATCCACTGAGGGGATTTTTCCTTGGGAATAAACTACTATTTTATACACAGGATACATATCTTTGCTTATTTCACACACAAAACCAATTTTGTAGTGATAATTTGCTCTCTGATTTTCCCACCTCACAATTATAGGCCTCCTCAAGTAAAATTTTTCGCAAGCTTGAAATTAATAGTTTATTATTCAAATTTTGAAGTCATTTTATGAAATCAAATAGACGAAACACGCACGCTGCTTTGATTTCCTGAATGTATTCTGTATCGTTGAATTTGCAGGCTGAAACTTCAGAAACGTGATTCCCATGATTATTCTATGGACAAAATAAAGCAGTGCCATTTTTTACTCCCTGTCAGCAAGGCACCAGAGTTATTTCCCATTGTGATTGAAGCACCTCCTCTCTGACGCAATTTGAACGTCGCGTTTCCGCTCCTCTGCTTTCCACAGTTTTTCCTTTTGCCCACGTTGGGATAGCAGAGCTGTGATCAATCCGAGCCGCCGGCTCGTCCAGGTCCCATTCTCCCTGATTTTATGCTGGGTGTGCCTCGGGGGAGAAAAATTTGTTCTATTTGCAGGAATATTTGCACTGCCAGGTCCACGTCCCCACCCCAGGATCTCACACGCACTCCAAGCTGGGAGGGAAGCAGCATTTCAAACCTTGCCATGAGGATATGAGCAGTCCCAACCTTTCCCAACCTTTCCACCATCAGCAGAGCTCTGATTTCAAACAGAGTTTCACTACCAGGCACTGTAAAAATTCCTTTTTGAACCACAGCAAGCCCACGGCCATCGGGTGGCTGCTCCACTAACGCTCAGCGCATCGGCGCGCCACGAACTTGGCTGGGTTTTCCACATCACTGTGATCGTGGGCTGCTCGCAGCACGTGGATGTGGGTGTGGTTGGAAAATAGAATAAACGTCGAATAAAAGTTGTATGCAAAAGAGTTTAAAGTCGTGTCTCGTCGTGTTTTCCCAATCTGAGAATGATAAGAGTATTAAAGGGTGGATGGGTGTGTCCGTACGCGTGAACTGATTGTTAGTGAAATCTGGGATGTTCTAAAATCAAAATTCCCACTGATTTTCGAGGATATATTATTGCCAAGCTATTTTTATAGTGCTAAGAATGCGTAATTAAAATAATTTAAGTTCATCCGGGACAACTTGCCTAGGGATGCCCTTTTATCGAAGCTTTAAAAGAGGGGAGAAGAGGAAGGTTTTGGTGGTTCTTAAGATAACAGATATTTGTGAATATAACCAAAAAGATTGGCTTAATGATATAAATAAAGGACTCAGCTATCAGTGAGAAAAGTATCTAAAGTAATAAAAAAATGAAACAAGGAAAATAATTAAACTGACTATACAATTCAAAGTAAATTTCATTTCAATTTTCTACTCATAACAAGATGGCATGACAAATTCAGTTTGTATCCAACGCCTAACTTATTTCACTGTCAAATAAAAGCTTTCAGGAAGATAAACCTTACATCTGGCTAAGTGATAGAGAACTCGAAGGTAGTAAATGGCATGCTAAAAAAAATTTTTTAAATCCCGAGAACTCTTTAACATAGCTGCAAATAGATTTTTCAGACAGCAACCTGATCCTGGGATGCTCCCAGTGAAAATATTTATCCTAGAATTTTACAGGCCTTACTAGTAATTTTTAAACATTAATAAACAATTTTCATTTTATAGATTGTTCACTTTCTATATTCTCCAATACAATCCAGTGTCATAGCCTCAGTTAACATCACGTTAAATTCAATTGTAACCTCAAAAGACAATTCCAGTTGACAGTTTCCAGCAGGGAGGAATATATTACTGTTTGACAGAGGAAAACAGTTCAGAATTTGGGCCAAATCTGCTTGAAATAAATTCCTCCGCAGTTTAAAACTGGAATTTGCTCCTGACATACAATTTTAAACAGGCAGTTACCCGGGCCTGAAGAGGTTAAGGCTGCTAGGGCTCAACACAGCATTCCCTACTGTTACCGTAAGCCTTAAACTTTATGATCTCTATTTATAAAAGCGCTGGGTTTGGATGCTGTTATAATTGTATTTTTAATTTCAGCGTGCGGGCGAGCGGTGGACGGCACAGCTCAGCTCTCCTGCAGCCCTCCCTGCCTGCAGACACGCCAGGGAATCACAGAGGAACCACAGCCCCTCTCCAAAGCGCCACTGCTGCCGGAGACTCAGGGGATGTTGCGCTCGCCACGGTTTTGCTACCACCTCTTCAGTGGCACCAAACTTTATTTGGTACTGTCGGGGACCTCGGAATGAGCCTCCGGCAGGGCCCAGCAGATGGCGAATTCCCCCTGCCGCAAGCCCGGCTCAGGTTTGGCCGAGCCGCTGCTGATGGACGAGAGCGAAAAGCCAAACTGGTCCCTCTCAGTTCTCCAACGCTGCTTTGGGTGGATGTGGAGTCATTCTGGACTCATTCAAAGTGTAGAGGTGGAGAGAAAACCAGCCCGTGGACAGAATTTATTGGCGATAAATTATTCCCCTTATTCACTATTCCAATTAGCGCTGGCATAGAACATTTTTCAATATCACCTTTAGCCAGAAGTATTCTCCCACTCTGGTTGAGTGGAATCTTTCTGCATCATTTGGCATCAAGATCAGCAGAGCCTTACTTGGTAGGGCTCGAAATGATTTCTGAGAAACTGGAGGGCTTTGCTGGTTTTTTAAGTGTAATTCAACCTAACAATTAATTTGATGTATTGATACTAACACATTCTCTCTTAAAATGGTATCTTAATACAATATTTTCCCTTTTGCTGGCTTAATTTAATTTAGTGCCTCTGTGGCTTTATTCCATGGTCCATAGTAGAACAGCAATCCCTAAGGGAACATTCTGGTCTTTGAAATTTTATTTTTATGAGTAATGCAGGTCCCAACACCTCATGCAGCCTCACCACACTTCTACAGAAAGTACCAATATATTCCTCCCTGCTGGAAACTGTCAACTGGAATTGTCTTTTGAGGTTACAATTGAATTTAACGTGATGTTAACTGAGGCTATGACACTGGATTGTATTGGAGAATATAGAAAGTGAACAATCTATAAAATGAAAATTGTTTATTAATGTTTAATGCTATCAGCCCAAGAATTGAGCAGATCTTCATAATAACTCTTCATTCTTTAAATAATCGCTGATCAAAACCAAGTCAGAAGCGAAATAGGATGTATCTGGCACAGTGTGCACAACTCCATTAAACTACCTGATTAGAGCTGAAATACCTCCCATTGGATTTCAATCATTTAATTCCTCTTTAATTTTAGAAGGGCTGATTAGCATTTCACTCAATGCGTTATAAACTTACCCTTACCTTGTAATGATATGTAGGTGGAGCTGAATTTCATTCTCCATTTAGCAGCCATTGAAAGACTCTTGGCAAGTAATTATAGATCAAAATAACTATATTCAGAAACTGCACCTTCTAACACCTATATGCATATTTGTGTTTATATTCACCGTTTTTTAATTCCAACAAATGTTGGAAGATATTTTTCAGTGTTAAACAATAGTTCAAGAGAGACATGAGAAGAGTATAAATCAGTATTATTATAATATTAAGTATGGTGCTAACCGCATTAAGAAAATTGCCACTTACTGCCATTTCAGAAAGCACATAATTAAATTTTGCAAAAGAATTCAGTCCAGCTACTGAATGAATACTAAAGCAGCTGCAAATGGATCCTTGTCTGTTTGATGTGAAATGTTTTCAAATGGAATATCACCAGCTCAGATGTATAAATACAAATGAAACTGTATCCATTGTCTTCCTTCTAATGTGAAGGAAATGCAAAGAAGACAAATTCACTCTACCGAAGTATTATCAACCCATTATATTACCTCACCTAAAGATCTCAAGGCACGTTATGAGTACCAATTAAGCCTTTGAAATGAGGCTGCTTTGATAAACTCCTGCCTCAAGAAAAGATTACAATTAAAAAAAAAAAAAATGTAACTCTGTAGCTCCGCACCTAATTTTTTGAGGGCCCCTTCACTCAGACAAGGTTTGGTCAAAACCCCAAAACCCTGGGACCATAACTTATTTTAAACATCTTTGCTCAGACGCCAGGATATATTTGAGTCTGCATCTATGAGAAGGGGGTGAGCCAATATTTGCCTACATAAACCAGGTTCAACCAAAGGCTGTAGGGCAGGAACTCTCACGGACAACATCCCGGCTCCAGTAAAACCCAGGGGCAGCGGGAAGTTCCAGACTAAAGGAGAAGGGGAAGGTGAGCCAGCTGATGCTGTAAATGTGGCTCCAGGGCGCCCACGGGTGACGGTGGTGACATCCCCACCAGGAATGACACCTCCCTGTCCCACTGGGGACACAACGTCCTCCTGTGCCACCCCACCCGGGAAGGGACAGCCTCGGGAACCGACACGTGATCAAGATGCAAGAACACTTCAGGAAGGACCCATACATTTTGTTAAAACGTGCCAGTTGTGGTTTATTATTGCCTCCTTATCATTATTAACTAGGTTACCAGCAAATTATTGGCCCCGTGCTCTTTCCCTTTGCTGCAGGCAAATATCCCACTTAAAAAAAAAAAACAAAAAAAAACCCAAAAAACCGAGTGCAACAAGCTTGAATTTTGGTTGGCCATTTTTTTAACAGCTCCTAAAAATTACACCACAGAATGACAGCTCCCCGTTTTCAGTTCCAGCCACGCACTACAGCTCTTTGTCACACCAGCAGCACGTCACCTGGCAAGCACAAAAGTCTGTTGAAATTCTCTTTAAATTTGTCTCTTGTCACTAATCGTTTCTGAAAATGCCATGGAAACTGCGACACGACTCCAAAAAAAAGGATAAATTGTTTTGGAGAACTGCATCCTAGAGGGTTAGAGGTTTTCATGCGGCACTCAAGGACAAGACTGGCACGAGCTGGTGAGGTTTGTGATTCCCAGGACGAGGAAAGTTGTGCAGATAACACAAAAAAGTTGAACTCCCTAGTGAGCATTCTCTGCTGGGCTCCTGCTGTGCTCTTCGGATACTGTGCTCAGCAATCTCTGTGGAAGAACTCGAGTTTCAGCCAGCCAAGGCTCTGAAATTTCCTAAAACTGCCAACAGGAGAATCCAAGTACAGGTATTTGTTAAAAAAAACCCCAAATTTACTACTACACCAACCCACAACCCACCGTATTTCCTGAAGGAGGGGCACTGATGCAGAGTGCAGTACTGACATGCAGGAATAGTGCCCAAATCCAAAAACCACTCAAAACCCAAGCTTGCCACGTCCTTTAAAGTCGCCAAGTTAGGGATCATAAATTTTTGAGCAGATTCAAGCGTAATATTGGACCTACTTAAAATTCGAAATACTTAGGAAATTTTCTGTTTAAGCCTGCCAACACGTATCTGTTTCCACACTGATTTTTTATAATTAAATTACTAAATTCCCGAATCTCCTCCGAGAATTCAAGGAGTTCTCCACAGAACAGGGAGCGGGAAGAGAACATGAACAGAGCAATGGGGGATTAAAGCAGTCCAAAACACCACTTCAGTATCTGGCTTCTGAAGAGGCTGATGAATTAGCATGGTGTTTCTGTGACACTACAGTCTTCCAAACAAAATGCCACAGGCTGGACTTGGATCAGAGCAAAAACCCTCAGTGAATTTTACTGCAGTGGAGCCTTTGCAAATCCAGTCGCTATTTATATATTGGTCCACGGTTGGAAAAGTTAAAAAATAAGCTGAAGTGTGACATTTATTCACCGAGCCTTTAGAGAACTTACAGTGTGTGGTTTACAGGGGTTCATTTCTGTATTCTGAGCAAGCCTAATGAAATGTCATGCAAAGTCAGTGGGATTTAGAAGTGTAAGTGTTACAATTGCTCCTGGAAGCAAGGAAAATTGAATCCTAGACATACTTGAAAATTAATAGCAAAGACCCCATGTTCTTCTAATTGGTCAGCCATAAACAGCAGTACCCATGAACAACACAAATCCTAGACTGACTTCCTTCAGCCTGTCCTCCGAGATATTCTGTACTTTACCTCATCTGCAGGGCTCTGCCACTATTATTTTTCATAGTATTTTAAATCTGAAAGACTGAGGTTGCACTTTGCACCACAATCTGGTTTTGTGCGTGTAAAACGTGTTCAGATTCTGAAGGGCCTTGGAGACAAAAAGCACTCATATCTGATATTGCCTTCAAATCCATTTCCAGTGGATAGGAAAAAAAATAATACCATGTGAACCTTTTCAGCTCCTGGAGATTTAACTTCAGGCTACACTCAGTGACAAATTTTCACACGTTCTTATAGTCGCCAGACATCTGTATTAATTTCTGCAGAAAAGTTAGAACACGTATCTAGGAGAACTAAAGATTTATTTAACACCTCTTGAGAGCCATTTCTAAAATTACCATATGACCACGAGTATTTTCCAACCCTTCAGTACAATTTTGGGTGTTGCAGATCATGGAGGAATGGCTGTGCATTAACTACACAAGCCTATAGAGCATATGGTCCCCTGATTACTTTAAAATAAGCATTGAGAAGTTTAATGAAGAGAAATAATTGCCCTCCCCTTGCTAATAATGATTCTGCTGGGTTATTAAAAGACATTTTATGCATCACATCTTCTGTATGAAGCCTACTATGGCAATGGAGGAGGAAGGATTGTTTCACCTACTGCAAGCACAGATACACGCAGAAATCAGAGAATAACCTGTACTTTATTAATCCCATTTACTCAAAAATAAAGATTATACAGCGGTGCGTTCTTTTTGTGTGCTCTCATCCCCAAAGCTTTTGCACCTAATGTGTTTAAAAGAGGAAGGGAAGAAAACTTTTAAAATATTTTCAGTCCCACCAGGGTTCTAAAACATGCAGCAATATAAAAAACACTGTATCTGAGGGGAAAAACCCCACACTCCTGATTTACTGGATGTGATGGAGCCTTCTTACAAAGGCACAAATTTTGTGCTCACAGTTCATTAAACAAAAGTAAGCTCAGGGAACAATTTGGACTTTCCTAATCCTGGTTGCACGGAACTTTCTATCCGTACTCACCAAACAGAACTTTTCTGTCTTCCAGCCCTTGGGGAATCGTGTCCCAGGGAGAGAAATGCCTTTGTAAACCACAAACCACGAGGACTGAAATGGGATCACTGGATCTAAACCTCTGAACTTCCTGAGCAAAAGAAATTGCTTCTATTGAGAACAAACTGGAGGAACACTTGAACTCAGCCTTGGAAGATGACAGAGCACCACGAGGATGAAATACAGACATCAAGAGTCGTGCTGAGACAATACACTTGCCAAACAATTTTCAGTTTAATTATCCCTCCGGAGTAAAAATATCAGTTAATAAATCTGGACTGTAAAGTCAAGTCTATTGTGCCTTCAAAATTAAATGTACAAAAGAAGCTACGTCAAGACTTTTTAAAATTAATTAGGGAATAAGTTGCCTCCAGTATCTCTTTAGAATTAAATATTTTTTGAAGACAAACAACAAGAATTAAACATTCATTGCAAGATGGCTTAAATTATTTTTCAGGTGTTAAGCATTAACAGCAATATGTTTCTGTCGAGTGGGCATATCATCTTTAGGCCTAGGGCAATAATTATCTTTTGTTAGACTGATGTTTGTGCACAAGATAAAAACTGATAAGCAACAGCTCTCCATCACAATTACACTGTCAGGCTGTTATTAAAGAATGTTAAAGGACTGATTGTTATGGGGGTTGATTATATCAAGTACATGCATGTATATAAAAAGTTGAACACTTTTAATTTATCCATTGGAGAAACCCGATCATTGGTCAGGACACTCAACAAAAAGGCTTTTTGGGAAAAAAAATTCCCATTAAATTTTGCACAAAAACACTGGTAAAGAAATCAAAAGGCCTCAGGGCACGTATTAAAAGATGCAATATTTTTGCCTCACATAAGGCAGATTATCTAAGGCATCTTGGCTGTATCTAATTCTAAAAAAAAGTAAAAGGCAATAGAAAGCCTAACCAGATTTTACCCTGCTCCCACTTTAACCAGGAGATTTTGGCAGTACTTTTTTTAAGGATATGCTACATTTACACTTTGGCAACAAGAAAGCCTTTTGCTCTGTCAACTCTGCTGCAGTATTTTCTCACAACACCCATGACAGAGAAGTACATCATCCTATGGGCCTCTCCTTCACACCAGTGAAGTGCCTTTTTGGTATTTTTACACCCAGAATTTAAGTCAAATGCACTTCTCCACTTATTTCCTCTAATTCTGCAGTTTTCAGCCTTCAGAAGATACTGAAGAAACTACAACTGTACCTGAAGCAAAGGAGGCCTTACTCATGCCAACCCCAAACCTAATTCAAGCATTTTACCATAATTGCTCACGTCTTCCTTTTATTCATCACCAGTTTTCTAACTTTCAAACTTTGACTTGATATCTAGGGTTGTGCAGATAAGAACGCCAACAGCATTTTAAAAGTGCATTCAAAAAAACAAACCAAACCCAAAACCCTCCACCACACTCAAAATCCGAGTTTTTACTCTTCCTTAAAAATCTAACTGATACAAGCCAGGGTTTTTACTCTTCCTTAAAAATCTAACTGATACAAGCCAGGGTTTTTACTCTTCCTTAAAAATCTTATTGAAATACAAGCCAGGTGGATACAGACAACTCAAAGCAAGTAAAAATGTTTTACATGAAGTTTAAAATGTTTTTGTGACTAACGTGTGAGAGGGAAGAGATGGAGAACAGAACAAGATGGATTTTGCATTGCTCAAATAGGGAAATACTGCACGCTGTACCTCGGGTTTTTTGGTTGTTTGGAGGTCTGGTTTTTTGGAGTTTTTTTTCTGTGCAGCAGGAGTGCCACTAGCCCATGCACGAGACAAGATTTATTGCTGTAAATACAGCTACACAAACCCAAACCCATAAATCTAACCATCAGGAGAATGTACTTTGAGTCGTGTGTTGAGATGGATTTTGAAGAAGAGAAAAGCACATTCATCTTAAAGAGAAAAATTAACATTAGATGACAGTGTTTACCACAGATAGAGTGCACAAGAAACACACGGGATCCTTTGTCAGCCTGGAAGGATGAAAATTTAGATGAATCTGCATTTCTTTTTTGGTACATAGTGTCTAGTATCGCTGGTTCTGTTAAGTTCAATAATTTCATCCTAAATCACTGTTGCTAGTGGTTATGACCAAAAAAAACCAAAAAATCCTCAGGATCATCCAACCCTGCTCATAGAGGTCTGAGCGCAAGATGAGGATTTGAGATCAAGACTTGGGAAAAAAAAAGGGAACTCACAGTAGGGATTTCACACAGCCCACTGAAGGCACAAGAAGATTCCCCTTTCGCAAACTTCAGCTCGAGCTCGGCGTGCTTTCCAAAAATGAGCAGACTGATGAGCGACACGGTGAAGGAACGGTGGAGAAACATCACCTCAGAGCGCAGCCATCGGCTGCGCTGCCAAATGCTGCCCGTGAAGGCTGAGCAAGGCTCCACCAGGGCTGCCAGGCTGCTGGCAGGAGCAGATAACAGCACAGCTCCTTCCAGGAACTCTGCTGCTGCTCATCTGATAGTTCTGACAACCAGCACTCCAACTCCCGTCTCCTCGCCCGTGGTTGCCTGCTCCAAGGTAGATTTTATTAAGATTTATTACACGGCGGTGCCTTGCTCCCTGGACGCCCAGGACACACACGAGCCAGCCCAGTGCCAAACGAGAAAAGCTTGGAGGATTTGCTTTGGAAAGAGGGTGGGTTTATTCTAAAATTTTCGCAGCTTCACCGTGCTCGTCAATCGTCAAAAAAGCAAAGCAGAAATGGCATCTTAATCCAATGAGATCGATTCTTCAGCTGTCCACTGTGATGGAACCAAGTGGTGGCTCTCACTTTTTGCTCTGAAAAACTTTTATAAGAGTGTCCTCGCATTTCTGCTTCAAAATGTGAGGCTCTCTGTCCTCCCTACCTCCAATCTCAGAAATCAGGACCTTTTCCCATTTAACACAGACTGACAGAGAAATCCGAGGGTCTCTAGCTGGGACGTGTTTCCCAGCTCTGTGCAGGTCAGGCAGACAACATCTGGCTTTCCACAGGAAAAGGAAACCTCGTGGAGGGTTCTCCCTCTCCTCTCACCCAAGTTCTCCCAATTTCTGCTACTTTGACATTTCAGTTCTTAGCCCCAGGTATTGTATAGGACATGTGGCACAGACCTCGAAGTCATCTGGCACTCAGACACATTCTATCACCACAGCAATTGTGGAAGGGTGTTTTATCAAATTAAGGAGAACTTTTATGAGCCCCATTGAAACAACGTTTAAAAAAAAAAACAAAAAATCCCTTCTGACTGCCTTGTTCTGGTCTGTCTCTGCATTGAGTTTTCACAAACTGCTCCTTCCTCCTGCTTTTCAACAAAGCTGCTGTTTGACAGCTCGAAAATGTTTTGTCTCACATCAAACCTCAGACACTTGTCCCACCACAGCAGCATGTGAGAGAAATTATATTTCACATAAATCTCGGGTGCGGTTTGCTCAAACTGGATGCAAAATCCTTTAAAATCTGGTTGTCGAGACCAGTAAAATACACAAAAATAATTGATTAGACTACAGAAAATCTTGCTGAAACACATGTATAGCCAGAAAGAGTTTCTCTCTGTCACCTATCCATGTATTTCTGTCATGATATTGAAGTATTTTGCCCTGCAGTCAAAGAGAGTTTCAATAATGGGGAATACTTTTTTTTCCAGGCAAATTTTTTAAAGTGCTGAAAAGGTAAAATCTGAAACTTCTCTGTGACAATGTAAAACATGCAAAGTGATGCTGACATAGCCCCACAGTCTCTGCACGACTGCAGTGAATTGAAGCACTGAAGCACTCAGGATGATTATAGGCAGCAGAAAGTCTAATTAATACAACTGCCATTAAAGACTATTGCATCTTTTGATAATTGAGTTTCATCAAAAATGGAGAAACAGAGTCATAGAATTAAACCGATTGATTAAACTGATCTATTGTCTTCTGGATGAAAAAGGAACAACAGCTAATTCATGGCACTCACGAAAAGAATCAATTTTTGAGAGACTGAAGGGTAAAACTCTAATAAACCTTGTTAAAAGACCAAAATCTTTCTAAAATAGATTTAAAAGAAAAAAAAGGGAGTAAAAGCTTTATTTTCTGGATAATCCTAATGCTTTGCTGGTCAGTCATCATGATACAGTTAGCACAGCACCTTCCCACCTACCACAACTGGGGGAAAAGCTTCTCAGGCTAACACAGTCAGACATTTCCTAAACTGTGAATCAAAGTATAAAATTATGATATCCTGAACTGCCAAATGTAAATATGGTTACTAATCATCCTTCCTTGATTCTAAAATTTAAAAAGGAATGATATTCAACAATCATTCTGATAAAGAAACTAAAAATAATAATTCAGCTGTCAGTCCGTACTGGGCAGCAAAATGCTGGCTGAGTTGGGAATAATTCACCAATATATATTTGGGTCACTCATGGGATTAAGTAACATCTGTGTGAGAAAGTTTTCTTGCATTTCAAAGGCAGCCCTGACCTGTGAGTGGCCCAGTGTCTCTGCAGAATAATATCCAGCATAAAAACACAAAACAAAACCACCTCAACAAGTTATCAAAGATCTCCACATAAAAAAGGACTGACTGGGGCATCTTCTCTTCAGCATTGTCCCGAGATATTGCTGACTCAAGGGCTCAATACTGAATTAGGAAGCCAAGATTTAGCTATTAAATATGTATCTAGATTTCTGAACTGTGAGGAAGGCAAAAACCTGTTAAGTTTACAAAGCTACCGCACATAAAATTCGCATAAAACTGGGTGCTGTGAACTTTATTCAAAGTATTTCTTTGTCTCCACTTGAAACATGACAAGTCCAACCTGAAATCATTTATCTAAACGCCTTAAATTTCCAAGTCTGGTGAATTCAAACAGCCTCATACGGGTGAAAATTTCATGACATAATGGCTCAGGAAAAGATCAAAGTAACAATGATCTGGAACTGGGATAAAGTTGCGTGCCTTTTACAGATGGAATATATGCAATTAAGAGTTATGCTTCAGAGATTAAAGGTGAGCTCAATCACTGGCAATTACGCAAAGAGAATGGATCAGCGAATGAAATTCTGCTACAGGACAAAAATGAATGCATTGATTGAGCTTTTTTTATCCGTTTCTATTTTTGTTGTGTTCCTCTTTTCCTCTTTGTTCAGTAATGAAGGGGAGGGGTTGCAGGCATCCAAGCTCGAGCCCCCACACGCAGAACAAAGTTTCCATTGCTGGGCATTATCAAACTGGGTGTTAATTTCTTCCAAATTTATCTCAACTTTGCCATGGGACATCTGCTCTGGTGTGCTGTGTTTCACAATTAACACTTTCTATACTGGGTCACAAGAACGCCGTCACAACAATTTTGCAAGGGTGATCCTGCTTTAACTTGGGAATTCTAGAATGCACTTCTTAAAAATTAAAATGCACGGCTCTCTCATTCTGGTGACAGCTGAACATCCATTTCTAAGCTGAGGATGTAGGAAGAAACCAGATGTGGTGTGATTTGTATTTAATGGTCTGTGCTACACGGGACAAAGAGGAGACACTTTCTCCTGCTAAGTCCTTGGGATTTGTGAACAACGCAGCTCCAAATCACTCCAGGTTCTTTTTAAGAGAGAAAACCCAACTGCAGTGCACTTTCCTACAGCAAAATCAGCCCCATTTGTTGCCAATTTTTAGTGGAAGGCAGGTTTCCCAAAGGGAGAATCAATCATCCAGATTCCTTTCCCACTCCAACGTAAATGAACCTCAGTTTATATAATTAAGACTCAGCCCAAATTTGTCTGAATCTTCAAAATTAACAGTGCAAGGACAACCTTATGGTTTAATCCATCATACAGCATTAAGTTAGAACTGGATGTCAATTTTTAATAAAGTTACTTTTTTATCAAAAAATGTCATTTGCCTAAACCGAGCACGCTCAGGGGACTGCAGCATTATTTGAGAAAAGGGAAACAGAAATCCCAAAATACTGTTTATTTAAAGCTGTTCTCTCTGTTGCAGAAGTTGAAAGTCTTCAGCCCAATGAGCATTTTCATGTAGGTTTCACAGCTAAAAAAGGGACAGAGTAGAAAGACTTCCAGACCAACACGGGTTGCTCTAAAGCATAAATCTGGGAAAACAGTCAAAAACCATTTGGACCAGATTCCGAAATGTAATCGTTGAATTATAAATTATTTTCACTGGTGAGATCTGGGATAATTGCACTGGTAGCTGTAGGAGCGCACACAGCTCTGTGGTGGCACACACCCATTCCTCACTGCAGTACTGACAATATTGTCAACTTCACCTGACACAGTCGATAGGAGTCCAACTCAATTTAATTCACTTTATCAAGGAACACTTCTGTATTGCTTCTTACCCAAAGAGTTTGATTTTAGTGGCTGCCACTTAAAAGCCTGGGAGAAAAAAAAGGACTTTTTTCATGCTAAAAAAAAAAAAAAAACCAAAAAAAAACCCACAAAAACCCCACTGCTACGAGATAAATACACAGTGCAAAGAGTTCACGTTTCCACTCAGAGACCCTCATCCTGACAAGAAACTACTCAGATAGATACGCCCTCAATTTTGCCAGCCTGCCAACAATCCAGCTGTGCTTTAATGGCACACACAATGCCAGGGGAGCGACATCTCCACCACAATGAACAGCTAAAACAGAGACAATTTCATTACAAACCAAAACGAACATTTTGTCAGCTGTTACTATAATGCACAACTGCTGAAAGTAGGGTCTCACAAATAACGATAAATATTCATTAGGACATCATTACAAGGCTGTGAGAAGCACGGCTCAAGCAGAGCTACCACTGCTGCCTTTTTGAGCCACTGTCCCCTCTCTGGAGACGCTNAGACACCTGTCCAAACCAGGACAGCGAGCAACAATTTTCCCGAAACATCAGCAGGAAACAGGAATGTTTAGGATTTCATGGCAGACTCTCGGTGCCTCACAGGAGTGAGCTTTTAAAGAGAAACAAAAGGGGAGGAGAGCCTACAGGCAGGTGGGGGGCAGCCGGGAGAAGTCGTGCTGTGTTGGCTGACCAGCCAAAAAGCAGCGGAGGGAGATGGTCCAGCAAACCCATTGTGGAACAGATGAGGGGAAAGCTTGGGGGGCAGCACAAAGAGCTTGGTTCTATTGCTGGTGCCCCTACTCCCCGCAGGGCAGGGGATCAGAACGAAGCAGAACTTGGCAAAGAACATGTGACACCCCACCAAGACCCCTTGGCACGGCTGCCTCTTCGCTTTCTGCTCCCGTGACTCCCTCGGCTGTCGCAGCTCCCCTCAGGTTTCGCGCTGAAACGGCTTCAGCCCTTCAAAGAGGGAGCAGGTAACAAAGTAAAGGTATGAGAGAAAAATCTCAGGTTGAACACGCCCTAAACAAAGGGATTACTGTGTCAACAACTCTGCGTCCACCCGAGCAGGCGCAGCAAGGCTCTGGAGAAGCTCCAGAGCAACATCTGCACTCAGCACTCACGGGAGAACTGCAGCCACCGTGTGTATTTATGGACTTACACTGCTCCTGCAGCCTCCTAACCTATCCTTAACACACCACTGCAAGGCACCGAGACTGGCAGGTCTATTTCTGTGATGGACCTTTGAGTTTTCAGGATGCTAAAAAGAAATGCGTTCAACACTCCCCCCATCCCGGCACCCCAAACTCCCACATATATATATATTTATATCCTAGCTTTGTAATGGTCGCCTGATTTCTGCATGCCACGGTTGTCCTCAGGGGTTTAAAAGTCACAAACTGAGCAAGGCGTAGCTGGGAAGAAAAAACAGCTGAAATAATTATAACAGGGTCCACCTTTCGAAGCACAGGTTCTTGCACTGTGAGAAACACGAAGCGTGGAAAGTGCAGCAGCTTTTTGGCAGTCGGGGGGTGCCTGGAGGGCACAGAGGAGGAGGAGGAGGGTTCTGAGGAGCAGGTCCAGCCCTCCCTCTGCCTGCAGCCCAGGCCCCCCTATGAAGGCGGGTGTGACTGTCTGAACTCAGCCCTGCTGCAAGAAAAGCCACCTTTATCCTACCGTACTCAAGGAGATTTTATCGCCTGAGAGATCCTGCAAGTTGCAGAATCGGTATTTATACCTATTACAAATTCTCGTTTTAAAACAAGCAAGCAAAAAAAAAAAAATCCCACCGCGCTGGAAAGTTGAACAGATTATTTCATGTCTTTGCCAACCAAGACCTAAATCACCACCAAAACCTTCTTTCCCTAACTTTTGCATAAACATTCTTCATTTTATTCTAATTATCACTTTTTATCAGAGAGTCCAGCAAGATAACAAAATGAGAATGATTACTTTGAGAATGTGAAATTCATAAAAGGTATATTTCTCTTAAAAAATCTTTACCCACAGAAACACTTTAGCAACAGCATATAAAACCCAGCAGAGAAGAGGGTAGGTGAAATTTCTCCATTAACTCAAGTGGATCACAAAGAAAGGGAGTGAAGAAATGAGGGCCAAAAATCCAGATTGCTGCCTGGGACAGGAGATTGGATTTTTACCAGTCAAATATCCAAGACATAAAAAACCTCAGGATTGTTCCAGGAAATGAATATATTACATTCCTCACTGGGCCCTTGAACTTCACCCATCTAAGCGCACAGGAAAGAAGAGAATTTCTTCATAAATCAGAAATAAGAGAAAGAGTGAATAAAGGCTGAGTCATCACAACCAAAACTTCAGCTTCCACCTACACCTCTTACACATGCTCACACACACACAGAAGATGAACAGCGTTGTTTATGAACACTGACACATCTTAATATCAGATGAGTCATAACGCAAGGTATTTCAGGATTCGTTTTATCACAGCCTGTTAGAGGGATACAAAAAATGGGCTGCTTAAATCCAACCCACATATGCTTTGTCCAGTGCTGTGTAAGATCGTCTTTTCAGAGAGTGTTTTTCAGTATCAACAGCATCTCACTTTAAACAGTTAAAGTCCATTTCTGGGACTGAGGCAGTTATCCCACAGCAGGTTTGGCTAGTGGTCAGTGTGATACTGTGTGCTTTGAAGTGATAATTAGAGTTATCTTTGTACTTCTTATATTTGTTTTCATTTCTACCTCCTAAACGCATGCCTAACTTAAAAAAATTGTACAAGTTACATAATCAATCAGCTAAGGATTGCCTCTGCTAACAGTTCCAGTGGTTCACAGCAAAACTGAGCTGCAGCTGTACCCCAGCTGTGGATTTTTGACTCAGTCCTCACCCCTACTGTAGGATGCTCTGAGATGACAGCAACAGCACAGGTTCCTTGCCTCCTTCAGTGCTGAACTTGGCTTATTACACCTCTTAAACTCCCAGAACTCGCCAGAACAAAGAATGCTGTCCTTCAGTAGAAACACGAGTAGCCAGGCTCAGTTTTACCCCAGATATTTTTTCTCCAGAATTACATCAGCTACTACTTTTAGGTTCTTCTGTCTAAATTCTCAGTAGACTTAGAACTTCACGGCACCTGGTTGGCTCTAACGAGGCTCTGAAAGCTCTGTTAGGGTTATGAGGTCTCCTTTAACAAGACTGGTGTTTGCTGGGCATGATTTCTTTTCAGTGATGGGGGGTCAGTCAGGATCCAGAGTCCTTAAAAACGGAGGGAAACCTATTTCTTTAACCTAAGGAAGGAGCACGCGTGATCACCCTGATGATCTCCCGCAGCGTTTCAGCTCAGTGACTTTGGGGTGACTTTCTGTGCTTCTTCAGACTTACTACAACTGCCCTGCCCTCGGCCTTGTGCTCTCGTAAGGAGCCTCTGCAGTGACTCAGCTGCTGCCTGGGACTGTTGGTGGAGCTGGGTGGTGTCACACGGCCACCCATGGACACCACCACGGATCTGCTCCTTGACTTTGGCTCTGAGTACGGAGCTGGGCCCCTCGGCCACGCACGGAGAGGCTTTGGATTCTCACACTCCTCGTCAGGTTTTGCACCACGTGCTGCTGCTCTGCTGGTCCTGCTCTAGAGCCCTTCACACAGAGCTCAGTGCCCCTGGCAGCCTCCAGTCCCTCCTGGTGCTCGGGGTGATGCCTCGGGTTTTAACTTC
>VYZQ01049529.1:4766-25430 GCA_013400655.1 Mystacornis crossleyi | reverse complement strand
AAGACTCTTGGGACCTTCCATCTCGCGTNTTCCATCTCGCGTGAGGTTGTACTCCTTGGCTAGCCAGGGCCAGCCTGGCTCACCTCTGTGTTTTTGAGGGGAAACATATGCCAGTCAAGTAATTGTGTGACAGGGAAAATGCTCCTTGCTGGTACCTGTCTTCCATCATGGGGGCAAGACTGGGCCTGTTGTGGCATCATGCCACCTGAGAGTTCCCCACTGGTCGCAACCCTGTGGTCTGGAGCGGTGGAGACGTGGCAGGGTACCAGACCCCATCGTACACAAGGCTTTGACTTGACTCGGGCCTTTACACTGGCATAGCATTCATGTCGTACAGGGCCACGTCACTGGTAGCCTTGGTTGTCCCCGAGTCTGTTGATGAGCCAGACTGTGACAAATTTTGTTCGTCACACGCCGCGAGGTGTGTTTTCATAGCCGCGCCATATACCATCTTGAAATGGCTAAATACCGATTGTGACTTAGGTGGACGAGCCACCTTTCCTTAACCCGGAAGAGGTGCATATACGTATGTGTATGCTTGAATAATAGATATCACAGCCTGTGGATCCAGCAGCGTCCTGTTGGTCCTTCTTCACCCTGGGCTTCTTGGCAGTGAGGGTCCCGATGTTGTTCAAAACTTTTCACATTTTATACATTTTAGCAAACAAAGGAATTAATGTTTATTGGCTACACACTTCTATTGGTTAAATGATTCCCTTGCTTCTAATGCTAATTAGTCCCATGCTCAGTCTTTCTCTTCTCTTGAGTGGGTTTCTTTGTATTGGTGGGTTGTGGGCAATCCCCTGCTGCTGGAGTTACCTTTTACCTCATCTGGGCTGATTTCAGTACAGCCAAGCCGAGTTGGCTTCCCTTGTGGATTCTCTGTGTCCGTCATCAATGCTCGCCTAGGCCTGAGGTAACACTGGGACAATAGCACTACCATCTTAGTTCCCATCAGGTGGCGTAACTCACTGTCCAAGTTCCAGGAATCCATGGAGGCATATTTGAGGAGGAGGGGCAAGAGGGAGGAGGGCTTCCATGTTCGTAGGTGCCATCTGTTCATAGGTTGGGGTGATACCAGCGATATGTGTACACACAGTTTTCTGTAGTAGGAACCCTTGCCTGGATGCATCACCCAAGATGTACCAGCCAGACCTTGCCAGGCCCAAAGCCAGCACCACCCTCCTGCTCCGTTCTGCAAAGTCCTTCTGTGGCCTTAACGGTGTTTGAGACAGGCAACTGTGATTTGTTTAAGTCCTTATAGAACAAGGTCAAATTTGCAGATGATCTTGGCATTCAAAATATGCAGGGTGTAATTCAATATGAACACATGCAAGGCAGGAAGAACTGACTGTACAAACACACCACACGGACCAAGGCCCCAGGCAGCAGCTATTCAGAAAAGGGGGTGGGGATGTGGTGAGTCACAAGCTGGAGATGAGTCAACAATGTCCTGGTGTGTGAAAAAGCAAAAATGATCCAGACTTTGTGAAAAGCAGCAGATGTGAGGCTGCAGACCCCACTGAAGATATTGATTAGTATTTGTAATCATAAAAGTGTTGGCTGACAAGTAGTGAGAGCAGATCTTGCAGAAGATGTGATCACAGAAGAACTGTTTGCCTAAGATAATGCCCTGGAGATCAGGAGGATGTCACAGGGTGAATAGTCCTGTAAAAGCAGGGTGAGGGAGACAAATTTATTAAACACAGGGTGTGCAGCATTCTTTTCCAGGAATGGAACGTGTACTTTTCCAGATTATACAACATAACACAGGATTGTTTTGACTGGTATATAATATTAGGTTACATGATAAAAGGCTTTTCTGCACATGCAGAGAGGAGCCCAGGGGCACAAAGGCACTGGGAGAACCCTGATACTGCAGTCAGAGCCATGAGCTGCACAACATGTCATGAACTGGCCACAGCCCCCATTCGCTGTCCACATACACCATGCAGGGGAGGAGGCAGAGAATTTGGGAGTGAAGTTGAGCCTGTGAAGAAAGGAGGAGTTGGGCGGAAGGTGTTTTAAAATTTAGCTTTTATTTCTCATTATCCTACTCTGAACGGATTGGTGATAAATTAATTTCCCCAAGACAGATTGTTTTGCCCATGATGGTATTTGGAGAGTGTTCCTCACTCCCTGCCCTTATCTCAACCCTCGAGCCTGTTGTTTTCTCTCCCATCCAGCTGAGGAGGGCAGTAACAGAGAACCTTTAGTGGGCACCCGGAGTCCAGCCAGAGTCAACCCACCAGACCCATAAACCATGAATTTTTTGCACCAAGCCTGTGGCCATGCGGTGAAAAGTCAGACCGTGGGTCAATGGACACAGCACACTGACAGGAGATGACAACAGCCACAAGAGGACATCTTTCCTCATGCAGCCCTTGTAGGACCTCTGCTGGTGACTGCTTTGGGTAATTTAGAAAAGAAATAGGTCAAATGGGGGAAGGAAAAACAATGCTGGACTTCTAATTTCAGCACGAGCTGTTCTGGCAAGAACACTGCCTGTGAGAATTGTCAAGCCCATATTGCTCAGAGACGTCTACAAGCAGGTTAGATCATCATCTGCCAGGATGGCTTAGCTAAAGCTGATCCTGTCTTTGGTGAGTCAAAACATGCTAAAAAGTTGATAAGATTCCCAGTCACTGACAGACTGCAGTGAAGACAGACACCAATTCCCTGCAGCAGCTTTCACGGAGAATGATACAAAAGCAGTCACATAAAGAGCCAGGACAGACTCATTCTGATGGGAAACATTCCTAATTACATCTGGTTTCAGACCTACATGAGGCAGGCTGCCTTCTTTGCCAAAAGCATTTGAGAGCTGCAGTAAATTAAAGCAGAAGTCTCCAAAGTTTAAACAACACAATCTAGAAAATCATATTTCATTTACATCAAGCACTTTTCAAAATCAATGACAACCATCTAAAGCAAGCAGGAGATCTTTCTAAAACTCACTAACAACTGCAATGGATTTATTGGCTCAAAAGCACACTGCTATGGAAATAATGTTTCATGTTGCATAATATATTCTGTCAATGTCATTGCAGAAGAAATATATTATTTATCTCAAATTCCTAAATACAGCGGAACAAATTATGTGATAATAGATCTGGGCCAGAAAAAAATGTATATAAGTAAATTTGGCTTTTTGCCTAGGACTGGAGAGGACTGTCAGAAGATGAAGTAAATGCTAGGGCAGCAGATGCAAAACCCAACAAAGAGTGCAGAGTATTTTTTACAAAGTATATTACACATTTAAAAAATAGACACTACTACCGTCTCTTTTTTGTTCAGTACCAGCCTTATGTGAAGATACAGATGCAGCTTGAGAAACAGAAGCAGCAAAATATCAATAGTGGGGTAGGCAACACACAGACTGTTCTATACAGCCTGAGTTCATGATTTTCTTACAAGGTGCTCAGGCTCCAATTTGTGGAAAGGACACTCTACCCTGTAAAAAAACCAAAAGGTTGTAAAAGGTCAGATAGACCATTAAATGTTGTCACGGAGTACCTGTGAAATTGTCTGACGCATCCTGTCTGATACCAGACTCTGAAAAGGTCTCTGTAGCAGGGACCAGAACCCAGTGATCTGGCCACTCCACACACCAAGGCCTTACACCATTTTCTCTTCCATGTGACTTTTACAGAAAATGCCACATCCAGGTGATGGGGATGCAGGTTTGAGTCCTCTCATCTTGGGGAAGGAATGCAATGCAGCTCTCCCAGACTCCGGGCACGCATGGAAGAGGTAGGCAATGTCCAACACTGACTTATCTCAACAGAGATGAGACAACATAGGTATTGTTTCTGCAAGAAGACTGATTGCTCTGACAACACAGCAAACAAGAAGTGTAACATGCAACACTTCATCAGCACTTCTATTTCCTTTTTCTGGGCTGCTCCCAGTCAGCATGAGAAGCATCCTTCATCTCCTACCAGAACTACTCCACTCCCAGAGAGAGAGCCTGCTTCCGGAGCTGGTATTTTGTGGAGGCACCAGAGCTATCTCTGTCCCCGGCCATACAGATTTTAATGGATTTCAACAAACTATTCTAAGAGAGGTTAATCACTGCATATGGGGAAAGAACTAGTAGGAAATAAACTTTTTTAGCAATGCCTGGCAGCAAGTTAGGGTACATCAAAGTTCCTTGTCTCTGCTCACCTTACCAGCAGAGATGAACAGTGGAAATACCAAACAAGACACATAAACGATAAAAAGTGAGATTTTTAAAGTATCAGTACACTTTTAGTAATCCCAGGTGTTATTAATAGCATCACTATGGGCATTTATTTTCCCCACACTGAAAGAAGAACTTTAATCCCCTATTGATTGAAGCTAAAGTGCAGGACACACTGCCATTTACATGATTGATTCACATACCTTGAGGGAATCAAGTCATCTGTAAACCAAATTTTTTCTTTCTTTACAGGTCCCTGTTAGATAAATGTCTCTGTAAGCAAAATATCCTTAAATTAAGGGCAAGAGGTGAAATATATTGCTAGCAAAAGCAGGCAGGTCTTAAGTGAAGTCCAAGTGGAAAATCTGACTTTGAAACACATTTTCTTAAGTTGTGAGAAGGTAATTTGGACTCAAGAAAAAGAATCTTAAAACCAAGAAATTACATGATTCCATACAGAAGATACACTTGGTAGAAAGTGATATTCACCTAATGTATTAAGAATAAAACTTTTTTCCCCAAAACAGCAAAATTTTGCAAGAGCCCAGTCCAGTGTCTAATTCAAACAGCGGGGATGCGCTCTGGTTTTCTGAAGGTGACAAACATTCCCCTACTAAAACAATTGTCTGCACTCAGGCATAAAATGAGAAGCTTGAATATCCTAGTCACTTCTTGGAAGGAAGACTGGAAACCTGTTCAAAAAGTCCAGATAAATCACCTAAGGAATAAAGCCAGGAGGAGGAGAAAGCCCCAGGGGCCTCTGGTGTGTGCACTCGTGATCTTCGTCTCCTTAAGTGTTCTCTTTGAAACCTTCATGTCAAAGTTTCTGCAGTCTCTTGACAAACAGCGTTTTTACTGCATTCAGCTCAGCAGGGAAAGTGTGATAACTTAGAAGGATGAAATTCAAAAGCATTTCTGGTTCATTTGAAATAGCAGCAGCCATGACTAGGTAATGGAAAACAAAGTTCTTTTCATTGCTCCGAATCCCAGTGATGCCATCTCCAGCAGGAACGATAATGTTTGATTTTTCTTCTACATTTGTCATGCAGGGACTGAGAGCCTTGAGGGAGGGAATGAAACAACAGCTCCCACCATTCATACATATATATATTTATTTATATGCTGAACAACAAGGCTAAGGAGCTGTGGATGTAATACAAGTGGGCTTTCAATCTACAGCACTCAAAGCCAGGAGCAAAGTAATTCAATAACGTAAAGTTTTGATCTGGTTTGTGTAAAAACCTAATTTATATTTTCTCATTGAAGTGCAAGTGGGTGACCACTGCCCACCCCAAGAGTGGACAGCAGCCTGTCTGGTTCCAAGGCTGGCCTGTGTCTGTCCTGCCACCAGTGTATCACCTCAACGTAGTGAAGCATGGTGTCATGTTGTAGAGACACCTCTTTGCAAGCTGCACATGCGAGTTGGTGTGAGCAAAAGATTTGTTTTTATAGAATTCCCCCCCACACCCTTTTTTTTAATGTAATGGTGGCAGAGATAAAGAGATTGAGGATTGCTCTGTGCACAGTATCTTCCCAACAGGGTAAGTTGCAAGGAAATTATTACTGGAAGACACTTGTACAAAACAAGGTAAACAAATCACTTCTTTGTCTTCCTAGAGAGAATGACTTTCACTTATTATACAGCTTGTCATGGGGCTAAACCAGGACACAGCTACAAAGCACTCTTGTTAAATTTAGCTACAGAGGTGATGATTTCTCCTCCTAGTCACACCAATGTCCTGGCCACTGGGCCCGGGGCTAGAGGTGGGTGAGGCAGCTTTTAGGAAACTATCTGTGTATTCAAAGACATGCTGGAATGAGCCTGGTTATTTAGTTCAATTCCCTTCTTCCTAACTAAGTTTTCATTTTCATGCATTCCTGTGCAGCCGTGTCTCAGCTGGATACAACAGTGACAACATTTTGAAAGGAAAATTGCTTTCTTCTTCTCACAGTATTTCATGCATAAAGCATCCCTTACAGTCCAAAAATGCAACTCAGGTCTTCTCGGCTGCTCCAGACCTATGATCCTTATTGTCATGTCCAAGGGACCAGGAATTACACTGGCACACAGCAGGACTGAGAAAAGAAGGATGGCATTTCTGTCTACCTTCTGCATGCCAAGGAGGACTCCATTAATTTTAAAATTATTTGGAAAAAAACAGTGTGCATCTGAAAATTTAGTGCAATGAAATTAAAATGAACAAATGAAAAAGTGCCAGGTTTTTCCCTTAGCTGGCTGCAGTGTATGTTTATTTCTGCTTGTTTGTCACTCAGAATCATGCAAAGAAAGGTTTACTATCTACTACCAAGAGTGGTTTATCATGTCTATTTAAATGGCTGTAAAAGAGCTTTTGGAGAAGTGTGAAGCTCTATTTATGTTACAGGCAGCATGGCAGTAGAAAAAGGCACATTTCTGCTCACTTCTTGTGGGAGGTGAGGATTTTATTTTTCCTTTTAAAACACATCTGAACTTAACATTGTCAGAAGGCACCAGACAATGCCATAACATAAATCCTATGTTCATCTGTCCATAAAACAGCCCCCATGCCCGGGGACTGCTCCTTCTTGTCTTCTGGTGGGAACGCTGCAGGCACCATCTCCTCCTCTCAGAGAGCCTGTGCCAGGGCAGGACCGTGTGTGCCCCACTCTGTGTGCCTCCCCCGTGAGATAATGCCACTGCCCGCTGCTCTTTGGTTAGCACAGGTATTTATAGCATATTTAACCTCTGATTTATCACAGCCTTTTCTTAAACTTCTGTGAAGTTTATCCTCGCTGCTCCTAAGGGAGATTATCCAGAGCCCAGTAAAAAAAGTCCTTAGAATGAGTGTCAAATATGAACTTAACAACAAACCACCCTACCCAGGGATCCTCTGCAACCTCCAGTAGTGCTGCTGGTGCCATTTTCTGCTTTTCCCACTTGGTGACACCACAGATGTGCTCAGATGCCTGTCTGCAGCTGTATGGCACAGGAGTGAGGAGCAGATGGAATATGCTAGTTATTTTGTAAACTGAGGATTAGAGAGGACCAGGAACAAACAAATGCTTGACAGAAAACCAACATGAATTGGAAGACAGACACACAGAACATCTCCCTTGAGACATCCAAGCACGAAACGTGCACACGCCGAAAGGATCCCCACAGTGACCCACCAATGGCACTTTTGGGAATGATGAATAATCAGAACTTCCATTTTCCCCGTGTTTCACTGGAAGCTGTTACAAATCATCTCCAGAATTACAAGTGTGCCTCAGACACAGAGGAGATGGAAAAGGGGCTAATTTTAACCCATTAAGAGTTTTCACGCTGCCAGAATCAAGATGCGTGTCTTTGTGAGGGTGAAATAGAAGGAAGGCACCTTAGAGTACTTGAGAAAAAATTAAAGGCTAGCACAAGCACATCACTAATTCAAAGAAATCCTGCAGCTGGGATTTAGAAGAGCACTGGTACAAAGTAATAGCTTATAAATCCTTGATTCCCTGAAAAATACTAATGCCAGTCATCTCAAACTTGTTACTTATTGCCTGCCTACACAGCTGCCTTTCAGTATGAGCATTTGAGGAGAAACTTCTCTGGACAGCAGACTGTGATTAAACTTTAAAATCCAATTCATGACACAATCTTTTATACTTTTTGAAGAGAAAAAATAGTATTCCACTTAAAATTTAACAACAGAGCAGACCGTATCTTGCCAGTTTGCACAACATGACAAACTTTTTGGGGAGGAAAAAAAAAGAGAATTTACATAATTGGAAGGGGCTGGCAGGGCAGGGAGAGAAAAACTTTGCCGGTTGTGTTTAGGGTTTTATACAGAGGATTTTATAAAGCGAGAAAGATCCAAAACATATTTGGGGGAAAAACTGTACAGAATCTGTTCAGAACCCAGGCTGTGCCACTCCAACCCTGCTCACTTACTAAACAGAGGTAGAAGCAACCAGGCCAGAGTGCTCCATCTTCTGATTAAAAAAAGAAGAGTGGAAGGAATTGTTATCACTGTATTTGCGGCACAGCAGGCTGACTTTTTTCTCTTCTTTTTCACCTAACTTACTTGTACAAGTGCTCCATTAATAATTCATGCTGCTTCTAAACGGCAGGGCAGCGGCTGCTGCTTTGTCAGCCCTCACAATGGCTGAGTGACAACGTGGCTCTGACTCCAGGCCACTATCTTTGACTATCTGCCGGGAGAGACACATCGCTGTCCTTCCTTCGTCATTCAATCCCCGACACGGTTGTGACAAGTGCTGGCCTGGCCTGTCATTCCCTTCACCCTCCGATAACAGAATCTGCCACTTCTCAGTGCGGGGTCTGCACTCTTCTGCCCCAAAGAAGGAGCTGTATTTAAATGCTGCTGCTGATATGCTGGTCTGCTTCTGCTGATTGTTTTTCCTCTGGATACAAATTTGGATTGACCATGCTTTGAAAAGCAGAGTTTAAATGCTGCTCTGGGGGACCAGCACACAGCTAAAGCCCACAGGATAATAGTGTCCCCAGGGTGGTGAGAGGGGGGAAAAAAGGCTCTTTTTAGCAAAAGTGTTAGGTGACAATGCCAGATTTTAGGGCAGACAATAAAGAGATCACACATGGAAAGAATGATATGTTTTCTATATGTGCCAAGGAGCTTTTGGGCCTGAGCTGGCAAGGCACAGCGTTACCCTTGCAGAGCCCTCCCAAAACGTGTGCGGGGTAGCGCCGGCAGGACACGCCACGTCCCTTCCCACCGTGCTGAAGCAACACAAGCTGCTTTGCAGAGGTTCCTAAAGAAAACAACTCTGCTCCCTTTTTCAGATGCTTGGAAGAGGTGGGGGTGTTTGTGACAGGCACCAGAAAACGTCTTGGGGCTCCCTCTGACTCTGCCAGCGACTTGCAGCCTCCCCATCCCCTCCTCAGCCAGCAGGGCAGCACACGCTCGATGTGTTCAGCCAAAATCGCTCTATTCACTTAATGTGCAATGTCCCTCACAGAGCAGCCAAGCACCTGTGCGGGTGGCTGATTCCGGGAAAGGGCTGCGAGCCTTAAAGAGTTTTCTAATTTCTAGGGCTTTGATCTTCCCAGATGCAGGGAGGCAGGCAAGTGCAAAACAAGGATTAAGTGGTCGGAGGCAGAGATGCCAATACCAGTCCTTTGTCTCCACCTCTGTGCCCTCGGAGGAGGCTGCGGTGGGGCATTTCCAGCACTCAGCCAACACCCTCGGCAAAGGTTCACTGCTGTTAGAAACACAGGGGACAAGATGTTACCAGAGCATCCTTTTTCTCCATGGAGACACTGAATGCTGTTTCCTTTATCCTTCCCTGCTGCAGCGCTGTTACCAATTACAGTCATTAAAGAAGAACAGCTGGCACTTGTTCGAGCAGAGAGCTCTCTCCAAAGCCCACAGAAGCCGATGAAAAAAAAAATTTTTCCTTTCTTTCACTGGATTTTGGATCAGATTCAGAGACCTGATGGTTTAGAAAGCAGGGGGTTGTTATTTTTTTTTTTTCCCCATTCCTTTGTTACTTCTCCATCTCATGTTTGTGACTAGGGTCCATTTCTTTTTCCAGTCTATACAGCCAGTGACAGGAGGTTGGGGTTGCTTGACCCCCTCCCGTCCATTTTTAGAGGAGATGTTAATTAAAAAGCTGCACAGCAGGGCTGAAACTACTAGAAACTAGAAAGGGAGAAAGAATGAGGCAGAACAGCAAATTGTAGCAGACTTTGAATGCCCTTTGCTCATGATGCTTTTTCCCATTTCAGTACTTTCACGGCTGTTCATGCACTGCTCAAAGCTCGATTTGTCTTGCACACAGATCTTACTGAAAGGTAATAAGCAAGTCCTAGGTAGAGAGTCAATTAACATGTAATCTTTGACATTTTGTATCAACAGCAGCTGCCAAATGAGTTCTTTTCTTTACACAGAATGAAATCTATTGCTTGAGTGAAAATCTGATTTTATGTTGCATTTTTCCATATTCATCAAGGATGGTCTCCTCCAGTCCCACGGTGAAGAAGTGCACCAAGTTTTGCCTACAAAATTATCAACAAAACTCTTCTTGAGCTCAGGGAGTAACAAACTAATCCAGCAATGACTGTGTTGGGAGATCAAAATTTTCTTTCCTTTCACCTTGTCCTTTTCGGGCCAAATTTTCATTTTCACACCTGTAAGGCTCTGACCAGGTGGTGTGTGAAGATGGCCACAGCAGCTGCTGACACTGCCTTTTATGAAAGGTTCCCTCTCCTGCTGCACAAACAGCTGTGCTGCTCCTGAAACAAGTCCTGAACCCCACCTGTGAGAGAGGTTTCGCCAGNCTCTATCCCATTCTCAGTTTCCATATTCAGACATCCCCCTGCCAGACCTACATATCTGTGAGATTTTTCTGTTAAACTATCATCCTCCCCAACACCCACCCACAACAGCAACTTGATCTGAGATAACCTGGTGTTATCAGAATGCAAATCAGAAGTTCAGCTGCTGTTGCTTCACAAGGCAAAAAAGACCACAGGAGTGTGAAAGGCTGGGCAGCTGAGGCCTGTCCTCTCAATCCTCCCCAAGTAGCCAAGACACCAGACCCTTTATTTGCAGTGCATTAACACCTTGAGCAGCTCTGGCAGAAAACATGACAGGTGAGGGACTTTATTGGACAATGCAGGTACCTCAGAATTCAACTTGCAGACTGTTTGGACAGGGACTGTAATTTCTCAGATAACTGTGAAAGATTCCAACTGAGGTTTCAGTTGGCACAGCTACAGTAATATTTAATAATGGTAATTAAATTATTATCACTGCTCTGTAATTTCATAATGTGTAATAAAATGGTGTCTGTTAGAGTAAAATATGCATGCAACTAAATATAGCAGTTGCAATAAGCTCCGTCTTGCTCACCTGTCTGTATCACTGTTGAATCCCCACCAGTCACAACATCTGAGATTCCACATCAGTTCAAAAAGCTGTAATTATCTGTCTTTGAAAGACTAACAAGTAAGCAGGATTATATAAAAGGTTTAAGCACACACATGAAAATAATGTACTAAAAACTGTAGGTGGACTAATCTCTGAATCACCCGAGAAGGCTGAAATTTCCCTGTTTTATAGAGCTGCATATTTTCTACATCTTGTTTAGCTCTGTAGAATGATTGAAATAAACTGCCACCTGTGCCCAGTAGAAAGGCTACAAGAATGTCATCATGAGAGCTCCAGTTCTGGGCCACTTGCCTGAAACAATCACAGCTCTGCAAATGGCCCCGTCCATCTGAAGCTCATGCAAACATGGGTAAGTTTGACATCAAGGGATGTCTTTTCTGTTTTCTCTTAATACTTGTGAAACCCAGGCAAGATAATAGCAACAGTCATGACAGAGTGATTATCACATTGTGTTAATGACGTTCACGGAAGAAAGGCTCCAGCTCAGTGAGCTCTGAGGTGGAAAAAATTTTTGGAAAAAAAAAAAAAAAAGAATAAATGTGAGAATCTGAAACCCAAATCCACGAGGAAGCGATTTACTGCAGTGCTGTGTGGACTGTGTAATCCTAAAGCAGAGGAGAGTTCAAGCCTGTAAAGAGAGATCTCTGCCACATGAATATGTTTGGTGCATCTCCAGCACGAAGCTGCTGTGCCCACCACACCCGCTGCCCTCCCGTCAGCGGAACGGCCCCACCTCAGGTTCACTTCACAAGATGGTCAATTAAATCAAGCTGATGAAGCAGAGAAATCCAGCCAAAGGACAAATTAGGCTGCACAGGATGTCCCGTTGCCAAGACAGAGATGTAACACAAGGAACAGATGCAGAGGGGCTGCTGGACTCCCAGAGCGCGGCGCCGGCCGGCGCCAGAAAACACTACCAGGAATTAATGGCAATATGGTCTCCATGGTGAACAGGAAAGCCATGCCATGAGATGCCTGATCCAAACACTGCGGCTGATAAAAGCAAAAATTAGAGAGAGACTTTATTCAAAGAATGATCCATCAGGTAAGAGTTTCCTATTTTTGTGAAGAGTAGATCAATATAAATATGTTCTCAATGAGAGAAGAAATTAATTGCAGTCAGTATTGCTGGTGTATGAGCAGAAAGGCCACCGAGGGTCTGGAGCAGGAGCTGAACAGACTGAAGTTTGTATTACACAGTGTTAGACAGAAATGCAGAATAATTGCTTTTGCAAGCTTTCAAAGGATTAAACTGATTTAAATAGCATGAATCTAGCTGCAGCCCACTGCATCAGCTGTGTGACAGTAATTAATATGCAGATTAGAAAAAAACCCAAACCCCAGACATTTATTCTGCACTAAGGCAACATCCTTCTTTCAAAACTTCAGTGACATCTTGGGCTTTAGCACAAGAGTGGGCAGATGTCTTCCAATGCACAAAGGTATTAATGTAGAGAGGAATTAATTTTTCTGGGTTTTTTAAATGCCAAACAACTTAATTTGGGACTATAAACTGAAGTTCTAGTTTCACACTACAAGTTTAAAAAGTACTTAGGAAAACAATATTCAATTTACTTACAAACATATATAATGGAGGTCATGGAATGAATCAGATTGATTTGGGTTTGGAAGGGACCTTAAAGATCATCCAGTTCCAACCCCCCCTGCCATGGGCAGGTGTTGCGTTCAGCTTCAGCCTTCCTAGAGAGCGCAGGGGGCTTTCTTGGGAGGGAAGGTGTTTCACTCCCCGTGCCCCTTTTCGGACTGCCCCGCCTGGCCCTGGCTGGTTTTCAGCTTCGCAACACAGCAGCGACAAAGGAGGCAAGAAGGCTCCCAGGCATTNCAGAGCCTTCTCTTTTCCAGGCTGAACAATCCCAGTTCTCTGAGCCTGTCTTCACAGAAAAGGGACTCCAGCTCACTGATCATCTTCATGGACTTGCTCCAACAGGTCCATGAATGACAAAGGATTACAAGAATAACTCAGAAGGACTGTGACTCCATTTGCACTCAGCAGACAACCTAATCATAGACAGCCTCATGAGTTTTGTGTAGCCAGATGTAAGAGAGAGTTACAGCTAGGGAGAAATGCTTTATTGGGGGCTCTGAATTTCTGCTAGGATGAACTACATACTACAGGTGAAAGTTTTAAATTGGTAAAAATTTTACAACACCTGGATGTGCCTCTTTCTCTGGACTGATTTCTTCAATGCTCCCCTCGTGTCTGCAGCACTGCAACCCCAAGGGCTCTTGGCTCAGACACACCACAGCAGCCTGGGACCTTTGTGGCCCGGAGAGCTGTTGCAATGCTCTGGTTTATGCAAATCAGGCTTGAACTTTGGATGCTGAGAAACAGCAGTGCAGCTCTTCAGCAAGTCCTGAGCAACTCTCCTGTGTCTGTTTTCACAGCAGCTTCATCTCCTGTTCCAGATATTGCAAGACTGTGTGTGAGGAGTGCTCCCCACCCAGCTCCCACCTCCATCCACACACAGCTGGATGCTCATTTAGTGGCAATGAACTCCCAGCCACCGGCAGAGGAGAATTAGTTCTGTTGTTTGCCTGCTGATGCTTTATAATCTCTACATATGCACAGCTAATTTTGTTTTTAACCGTACTCACTGTTCCTCTCAATCTCTAAAACCTCCTGAGAAGTGGTATAATCCCATTGGTTCCCATTTTCATGACACATGCTCCTAAGCACATTCAATTACTGCATGCATAATTGCCAGCTCACATAGGCTCAATTATTAGTTTCTAAATCAGGTATTTAACTAACCCTTCTAAATCACTAGGAGGGTGATTTAAACACAAATTCATATACCCTTGTGGTGTCAGACTCAGTGAAATGGTTTGGCTTCGCAATAAATCACACAGTATCCAAGACTTAGTGCCTTCTGTTTAATAGGCAGGATCTAGAACAAGCAAAATCCTCTAATACACAGAATCCTGTTACATTTCTGAGTATGTGGACAAGGCAAACTGCCTTGAACAGCAGTAGAAAAATGGACCAACCAAAGCATTCAGCATAACAAAGGAGCACCAAGGGATCTGAAAGCAGAGCAAGAGAGGCAAGGCATTCTTCTGAATATAGAGCATAGGGGAATAAGCATGAATGTCCAATTCAGATGGATCTGGGCTCCACTGGGAAGCATGCAATTAAACGACAATCTGGCTTCACGCTGAGCTGTGATGTGGGACATCCTGACATCCAGCCTAGAAACTTTATTGATGCCTCGCAGCACTCTGTGTCCCCAAGTCTTTGTGAACCAAATTCAGCATAAAGTACAGACTCTAACAGCTGGTGAACAAGGGTGTAGAAAGAGAGAAGAAAGTCAAAACCACAGTTTGTAGCCTAAGACAAAACACTTTCTATGCTTTTAGGTGTGGCCAGGAGGAAAGAAGTCCCAGTGGTTTCCCTACAGAAAATCATAAATACAGAATTTTGCTACTAAACACATTATTGTTGTTAATTCAGGACAGACAGACTTCTGGTTTGCAATACTACCAAATCAGACTTTTCAAGAATATCCCTTGTGCGTGGTTTTGCAAGCTGTGTTTATGGTGTGCCCTGGTGTCACACTGCTCCCCTGGCATCCACTAAGCCTACCACTAGGGGCTAGACAGCAGTTACATGACAAGATACTCTGATTTTAGGTATCTACAGTTCAAAGCTGGTTCTGTGCAGATTCCCGTGCTGAAAACACCAACCAAAATCATGACTGCTTGAAAAACAGCATAACTGAAATCATGCTGCCATCACTCAGACAGCGTCTGTCCTTTTGTGCTTCCACTCAACTGCCAAGGAAATACCAGTTTCTAGAATTCCTGGAACTTCCTTTTTTTCAAGAGGAAAGACAAACACAAGGCTACACGGCTCCTCTTGGCTCTGCCACAGATTTACACCTACCCCCTACTCTAATTCTGCATTTACACACATGAAAATATCCTGTATTTTAAGAACTCATATCAATCCCACCTACTTGGAGGTGAGAGTAAGACCTTTGGGGCAAGGATTTTTGTTGAGATTTTACAGCACCTACTACGACCACTGACTAAATTCTGAATTCTATTACAAACTAGTAGTAAAATAAAAAGGCCTATATTAACTCTGGAATATGACATAGTATAATATTTCCTTTTTTATTAATTATTGTCGGAACTTCTGTCACACTTGGCTTTCTTCTGTAACAGTTTTTAAGGTTATGGTTAAACAAAAAACTAAACCAACTAAACAAACAAAAACCCCAAATCAAAACAAACCAAAACAACAAAAAACCAAACCAAACCAATGAAAAACCCCACAAAACCTCAAAATTCTAATAAACTTTACTCATAGTGTATCCTCCATCCTCCTTAGTACAAATGCCATGGAATGGATTCCATGCTGAGTCCCTGTTCTAAGTAAGACTAAATAAATATTAGGCTCACTCAAAAGTAACAGCAACTTTACACAAAAGCCTGAGGCTTACCTGCTTCCCTTGTTTTCCTCACTTCAGAGGAGGCTGTGGAGAGGCTTTGTAGTTAAGAGCATCACATGAAAAGCTGGAAGTTCTGGTGCAGCTTCAGGTAAAGTAAAACAAAAATAACATTAGGCTAATCCCCAAAAAGTGTAACACAATCATTGAGGCAGTCCTTTTATTTTCTGCTAAATTACATAGAAATTTACATTTTCTATCAGCTTGTTGGTTTGGTTATTTTTTTTCATTCTGACCCAGGAAAATTAAAGCATGAGAGGGCTAAAGGACACCATTTACAGCTTTGTCCTCCTTTTCAGTTTAAACACACTTTAAGAGGCATAGAGAGAACTACAGAGGGCCTCATTTTCAATGCAGATGCATTATGTTAGCAAGGACCTTTTGCTAGAAAAAAACTATACAGGAAAGTAGGACAAGAATCCATTCTAAATAAATATATTCAAGTAATAAAAAATTAACACAGAGAATCAGGATAGTCCCAGCATTAGCCATACCTGTGTAAGGAGTTTTATCATGTCACCACTGTGTTCTTTTCCAAAGCCATAAATTCCATCTTGGTTGACATCAGTGAAGTCCCCAAAATGCTCATGAGCAGCTGTCTCCTGGAGCTTGCCCAAGAGCTCTGTGAGCAGAAGGCTCAGGTGAAACTCCCCAGTGTGCTTCAAGGGAAGTGTAAGGGATTAAGTTAATGTTCCAGTTCCCTTGGGGTATAATAGGGAAGCTCCTAGATGACCTCTTGTTCTGGTTTGACCCTGGCTGGACACCAGGTGCCCCCCAAAGCTGTTCTGTCACTTCCCATCCTAGCTGGACAGGGGAGAGAAAATATAATGAAAGGTCACTGAGTTGAAATAAAGGCAGGGAGAGATCACTCAACAGTTACTGTCACAGGTAGAACGGATCCAACTTGGGAAAATTAATTTAATTTATTACCAATCAAATCAGAGTAGGGTAATGATAAGTAAAACAAACCTTAAAAACACCCTTCCCACCACCTCACCCTCCTTGCTGGACTCTACCTCCTCAGGGCGCAGGGGGACGGGGAATGGGGGCTGAGGTCGGTTCATCACGTGTTGTTTTGTCTCTGCTGCTGCTTCCTTCTCCAGCCCAGCTCCAGCATAGGGTCCCTCCTACAGGAAAGTCCTCCATGGACTTCTACAACCTGAGTCCCACCAGTGGGGTGCAGCTCTGCACAGACTGCTCCAGCCTGGGCTCCTCTCTCCACAGGGATACAGATCCTGCCTGGACCCTGCTAAGCATGGGCTGCCCATGAGGTCCCAGCCTCCTCTGGCCATCTACCTGTGCTGGTGTGGGGTCCTGCAGGGGCTGCAGGTGGATCTCTGCTCCCCCATGGACCTCCATGGGCTGCAGGGGCACAGCTGCCTCACCAAGGGTGGCACCAGGGGAATCTCAGCTCCGGCTCCTGGAGCACCGTCTCCCCCTCTTTCTTCACTGGTGCCTGCACCTTGGCGCCTGCAGAGAGGTTGCTCTTACATATTCTCACTCTTCCTGGCTGCAATTACTTCTGCTCAATGACTTTTTTCCCCTGTATTAAATATGTGACCCCAGAGCAGTTACAGCCATCACTTTCGGGCTCAGCCTCAGCGAGTGGCGGGTGCGTCTTGGAGCCGGCTAGCACTGGCTCTGTCAGATATGGGGAGAAGTTTCTGGCAGCTTCTCACAGAAGCCAAATTGTAGCCCCACTGCCACCAAAACCTGGCCATGCAAACCCAACACACCCATTCTGCTAGCAAAGCTATTGAGTCAACGTGGGCAAATGGAGACTGCAGCTCCTGAGGACCACACAGTCCTGGTGAACACTCAAAACTAGACTTTTCTCCAGTCTCTTTTCTTCGACTTCAGTAAATAATTTTTGTAGCTTCAAGTGTTCTGATCTCACAAAACAGCAGTTACGCCATGACAACTTGTAAGTACTACAATTGGTAGTAAAAAGCTCTCGTGCTGTGGCACCACCCAGGAGTTCAAGTCAACCCCCAACGCAAAGGAATCACCTGAACAGAAATGGAAAACATCTCTGTGTGAGTGGGACTGCACTCCAAATGGAAGAGGCTTCACATGCAATTCATTTAAGGTTTGAAAATGCAACCTGAATAGCTAAACGCAAACTCTAAACAGAATGTCACTGTCTAGGCAAACTCTGCGGCGAACAAAGGGTGGTTGTTTCTACTGGAGAGACTGATTAGCCTTTAACCAAGGGGTAAGAGGTATGCACAATGCAACTCCACAGAGATTTTCTGATTTCCTTTTTTATCATGTCTTGAACTCCCTCACTCATTCAGTCACCATTAGATGAAAGGAATATTTGACTTATACTGTCTGAACATGGATTTGAACAAGCTGTCCATCCCTAAAAGATTCTGTACTCTACTTTTAATATCCGAGGCCCATTCAGCTCTCAGCTCCCATAAAGTATTTCCACTCCTAATGGCGGTAGCAAAATAAATGCTATAAAGGCTAACCAAAAAGGGGAACCATTTCCAAAACAAAGTGTAAAAACACTGACTGGCTCTGTAATCCACTGTGATATTTTGTCCCTTATTTCACTGCAAGCCTATAAAGAGTATTACCAACGTGGAGCTCCTGTGGTTTCATTCTCATATATCTTTATGTGTTCCTGTAAACACACTTGCAGTGTGTTTCATTTGGGTGCATAACACAAAATGATCTCTTTTTTTTCCAGAAGATAGCATTCCCTGAACTGAAGAAAAGCCCATGGCAAGGCTTGCTCTATAAATTCCCACTGTTCTCATTCCAAGACAGTGAAGACTTTTGATCCCTTTTAGTTTCCCTAGGCTGATAGTTATTTCCCCTTTTCAGGAAAATTTGCGACATCTCAAAAACCAGGAAGAGCTCTGTGCAAAATATTGACTGTGATTTTTCTCTTTATCCCCCTTTCACAAACAAGCCTATAAAAAATACTTTTACAGTGAATAAAAAGGTCATTTATTGTGCTGTCAGAGACATTTATTTTGTTTTTCTACTTTACTGGCAGCCACTACTCACTTCAAGCCTTGCACTGAACTTTTTTATGAAGAATGTGTGACATAAGAATATGTAAGTGATGATTTTGCTCTTATTTAACATCCCATTGATGCCCATCCCATCAATTCCTTCAGTGAGCTCTGACAAGCATCCATGTTAGGTGTGGTTCTGAATATAAAAAAGGTCTTTTGTCACTTTGTTCTCTTTTGCTGTCATTAAATGCCCAGAAAATCTGAGATGTAAGAGAAACCGTTGAGGTCAGCTGCCCTGTTCTTTCCACCAGGCTCATTCCTAATGTCTGGATGGATTTTACTCAGTGCAAAAACAGAGCAACTCAAGAGGAACTTCTGCTGCTTTGGGCACTACCTTCTAAGCTAACATGTCTCCCCAACAGGATGTAAATTCTGTTCTTTGGCCTAATATTTCATTTCCTTGATGACAATTTCATTATTCCATGGTTTTGTTTCACACTAAGCTCTGGTCCTTCCCCTCTGGTGAAATTCTTAAAACATTGTTGATCAGGGTGCACAGGCATTTCATGGAATCCCAGAATGGGTCAGGTTGGAAAGGACCACATTGGGTCATCTGGTCCAACCTCCCTGCTCCAGCAGGGTCATCCCAGAGCACATGGCATGGAATTGTGAGGGGACAGTGTCCAGACTTGGTATCAATCACAAACACAGCATTTTTGTCCATTAGTATTTATCAAGAGAGAAACATGCTGGTTTCCTTTCTCAGCTTCAACCACTTTGAAAGTTGATGGGGTGGGGAACACCATGGACTTGAACAGAATATTTTGTTAGACAGATATGAGAGCTCTGTAATTAATGTGTGGCACTGTTTTTAATCACTTAAAGCACAATACAGGCAAGTTGAGAACAGGAACACATGAAAGATCTGGTGGTACTATAGGTACCTGGTGGAACTATAGCAGCGATGGATACGATATTGCATATTTATGTCCTAATACCAAGTCTGATCCTCTCAGGATGAGCCAGAATACATCTTTGTGACTGAGTGAACATGAAAGTCTTCCCAGATTAAAAGCTGCCCTCATTTCAAGGAGGAAAAAAAGACAAATGGAGTAGTGCTGCTATTGATGGAAATAATGTCTGCTGCGATGGGAAAGCTGGAAATGCAAATTGAGTAGCTGCCAAGCCACGTGCAGCGCCACTCAGGAACCTCACTGTCATCGTATTACAAAAGGGAACGGAACATCTGCAGTTCAGCACGTTATGAGCAACGACTGCAGGATTGGCATTACCTAAACAAGCCACACTTTTGTTAATGATGCCATCTGCAAATGAGCTCATGTCACTCCCTGTTCAAGCTTTCAGATACAGCTCAAACGTATCTGCAAACAGCAAAAATTGTAATCTGGTGTAAAGATATCCAACCATAAACCACAATCCGACATAACAATCTATTAACTAGGACTTTGTGCACATGATCTGTTTCACTCTGCTCTGTAAGTGCTGATAGCAGTCATCCTTATTAACAGATCAAAAGAATTACAAAATAAAAATCAGTATTATTTTTATTCAATACTAGTAGCTGAGTCCTCAGTTGAATCTCACTGCTCTTCCATAAATACAACTCTGTGCGTAAGCAAGACAAGGCAGGCTTGCAGTCTTTCAGGGCAGAAGATGGGTTGATAATTCTACCTCCATAAAAGATCAGGTGGAACTTAGGAAAGAAATTCTCCCTGAGTGGTCATTCTCAAACATTCAGCATGCTTCTATCCCAAGAGTTAGATTTTCACAAGGGCCAGAAAGGTAGAACTTCCTCACTGGGTCAGCTTTCACGTTTCCATTGACACTTCACTGAAGCTTCTGTGATCAGACTCCTCTACAGGCAGGAGTGAAGAGTTCAAGCCAAAAATCAAGTCCTGATCATGCAAGTTGAACACAGCTCCAAAAGATTCCATCGCATGCTGGATTTTCTGCCCACTTTGATCTTAAATCATTTGAACAATTCAATATCTTGCAATATGATTTTTGCAACTTTCTTCCTTTCTCTACTAACAGTGCTAACAGTACTGCTCATTCTTGAGATGCAGGGGGTTTTCTTATGTGTTGTGGGTTTGGCTTGGTTTTTTTTTTTTTTTTTTTTTTTT